>JBBPBX010000512.1:92473-120365 GCA_038048925.1 Garcialebias charrua
ACGTTATTTTATTTATCTTTTTAATTAATTTACACAATGAGCAGTCTTGATTTAGAAAATGAAAATGATTTAATTTAAATTTTATTTATGAGACAAAAAAGGCAGCTTGACTTTGAAATGGAAAAGCATTTCTGCTATTTCATTTTAATTTTCAAAATTGACATTTCAAAATGAATTTTGGTCCCTTTTTACTAGGACATATTTTGAAAATTAAATGTTAAATGATATTTTATTTATCATTTTAATTAATTTACAAATTGAGCAGTCTCGAAGAAGAAAATGAAAATGCAGTTTGGATTATTCATTTTAAATTTTATTTATGAGTCAAAAAATGCTGCTTGACTCTGAAATGAAAAAGCATTTCTGCTAATCCCTTTTAATTTTAAATATGAGACACAATGGCTTCCATAGGCCGCCGGTCACATGGTGGTAAAACTATGTTTGTTGAACATGCGGAAGTTGCAGAGGTGGTTTATTCGTCAGAGAATAGACCCTGTACGCCACAAAAGGCACCAGCTCACGGTCCCTCAGTCTGTGAGGACGGACCTGGTGTTCTGGGGGAATCCCAGGACTCTGTCAGAGGGGGTTTCCCTGGGCAAAGTGACGTCACGGAAGGCGGTGTTTACCAATGCGTCTCTTTCCGGTTGGGGGGGACATGTCAGTCTCAGACAGTGGGTGGGACGTGGTCACCTAGCACGTCTCTCCACATAAACGTGTTGGAGTTATTGACAGTACACAAGTTTCTGAAACAATTTGTGCACATGCTTCATCACACGTTGCAAACCCACCGGTCATTCTGAGCGCATCCTGCCAGCCAGGTGAGTCGTCGAGCTGGGAAACTGCCCCACGTAGCCTCTGTGTTTTTTTTCCCTCCTCCCTTTCTGGATCCCAACTGAATTTCTCATCTGGACCTGTGGTTCTACCTGGTTCAAACAAGAATCGCACGTACGGAATTTTGCTGATTTCTTCTGCTGCCTTTTGTTTGATTGACCTCGTGGTTTGGGGGGGAAGTGTACCTGGCCGAACCTGGACCAGAACAAAACCGAGTTAGCTGTGGGGGACTTTGTTTACATTAAAGCCGTTCTCAGCCTCTGAGCGACCCATTATCCAAAAAAGAAGGACTGGTGGGAACCCTGCTGTGCTCAGCTGGAGAGGCGCGCAACTGCGCACGGCTGCTTTGAAGTGCCTCTGATCTGGATAGGAGCAGGACCTTGACCGGGTGAGCAGAACTGAACTGAGCTGAGGATCAGTTGAAGGCTTCAGCCCCTTTGTTGAGACTTGCTGTTTTTCTTTTATCCTTGGAGATGGCCTTTTTGGGCTGAAGAGGGAACAGCCACAACAACAAATATCTTACCTGCTGTAGGTAACTCGTTAAAGAGCCTCATTTTGGAGAATCCAGTTTCTCAATAACAAATTTCTTACCTGCTATAGATAACTCTTTAAAGAGCCTCATTTTTGAGAAGCCAGTGCCTCAACAACAAATATCTTACCTGATGTAGATAACTCTTTAAAGAGCTTCATTTGGAGAAAACAGTCATTTTTGTTGAAAACATCCAACTGGCTCAGATAGCAGAGAGGATGTGAAGCAGAGTGACGGGATGTGAAGCGCGGAGGATCAGGATCATCATTGTTTGGTGCCTGTTTCACACTGTTGTGAGCTGTTTGTGGATCAGACGAGCAGAGAGTGAAGTGCGGAGGATCATCATTGTTTGGTGCCTGTTTCACACTGTTGTGAGCTGTTTGTGGATCAGACGAGCAGAGAGTGAAGCACAGAGGATCAGGATCATCATTGTTTGGTGCCTGTCTCACACTGTTGTGAACTGTTTCTGGATCAGACGAGCAAAGAGTGATGTGTATCGCTGAGGATCAGGAGCTGTGTTGTTGGTGCTGTTCACGCTGTTGTCCCTTTACTGACTTGTAACAGGCTACAACAACCATGCCCTTAATTTCAGGAGGCTTTTCTGGCAGCTCACTCTGATATTTGCTGTAAATTGCTTGTTTCTTTCCGTTGATTCTGGATCCAGCTTGTGTTCACCATGGCCACATCCATTCATATTCTCAAGGGGGCTGGACCCCCCTCACACAAACTGCAGTGGGGCCTCCACAACGGAATTTGCCCACTTAATTTGTGACTCTTTATGGTCTGAGACTTTTCTGCATCATTCATATTACTGTCATTATTTTCAGTTCTCAGACTACCTGGAATCACTGAAACTTATCAACACATCTGGATCTGCCCATCACTGCAACTTTCATTGTTTTTGGGTTCTGAATGATCGTGTCTTCATCAATGTTTCTCATGGTTCAATTATGGGGGCAAAATGTCACACTGTTAACTCCTGTAATTATACATCAGTGACAAAGAAGTCAAGTAAATGTCTGATATTAATGTTGTTATTGATCTCAGGGATTCAGCCCAACCCAGGTCCCTCCATTAACTACAGTACTCCCAATGAGTTTAAAAGTAATTCAGGTCTCCGTTTCCTGCATGTAAACGCTTGTAGCCTTCTAAAAAAACTTGATTAATTGAAAATCCTAATCAGTTCTTCTGGGGCAGATGTGATTGTTATCTCTGAAACTTGGCTCAACAAATCTGTTCTGAAAAATGACCTGGCAATCAATGAATTTAAGATCTATCGTTGTGATCATAATAAAAGGGGAGGTGGAGTCGCTATTTATATCAGAGACTCATTGGCTGCCAGGATTGCGTCTAAAAAAAAAATTGCAAACCAGTTTGAGGCTTTAGCTGTGAACATCAGTTTGAAGGGAGGTCAGATCTTAACTGTTGTAGGTTGTTATCGTCCCCCTCTCTGCAACACCTGAGGCTCTGTCCTCCCTGATTGAATTCATAGGAAATTTAAAACACAATGAGATTGTTATGGCAGGAGATTTCAACATTGATTGGGATAAGTCGACCCCCCTCTGTGATAAATTCAAGGAATGTTGCCTATCTCTCAATCTAACACAACTTATTGATTCTCCCACCAGACCAAACAAAAAATGTCCTGAAAAATCTTCCACCTTAGATCTGTTTTTCACAAATGCACCTCACAAATTTCCTGGTACAGGTGTATTTGCTAACATTTTGAGTGATCATTCCGTAATAGCAGCTCTTAGATCTACTAAACTTCCACCTGCTAAGCCCAGAATAGTTCAAAAAAGGGATTTGAAACGTTTCTGTGAACAGTCATTCCTCTGGGATCTATCCCACTTTGATTGGCAACGTATTCTATTAATCAACGACGTGAACACCGCTTGGAATTATTTTCATGACAGTTTCATTTACTTTGTAAATAAACACGCCCCTTTCCGGCAGTTCAGGATAAAGGGCCGTGACAGCCCTTGGTTTACTCCTGAACTAGCTGACCTCCTACATAGGAGAGACCATCTTTGGGCCGTAGCAAGAAAATCAGATTCAGACTCTGATTGGTTGAAATTTCGGAAGTTGAGGAATAAATGCACAGCCACTAGGGAGCACAAGCCAGTGTATCTCTTGTGCCGGTCCCAAGCCCGGGTAAATGGTGAGGGTTGTGTCAGGAATGGCATCCGATGTAAAACACTTGCCAAAACCATAATGCGAGTTCATCAAAGTGAAACCATACCGGATCGGTCGAGGCCCGGGTTAACAACGTCCGCCACCGGTGCTGTTGACAAACAGGGTGCCGGCGGAAATTGTACTACTGTTAGTCGAAGACGCCGAGGAGGAAAACGTGTCAGGAGACAGAGGGAGAGGAGGAAAGTGAAGAATGTAGGACTGAGGGTTGCAACTCTAAATGTGGGGACAATGACAGGCAAAGGTAGAGAGCTGGCTGACATGATGCAGAGAAGAAAGGTAGATGTTTTATGTGTCCAAGAGACCAAGTGGAAGGGCAGCAAGGCTCGCAGTATTGGAGCAGGGTTCAAACTGTTTTACCATTCATTCAACCTTTATTTATACAGGCTAGCCTCGTTGAGTCACGGGGACTCATTTACAAGAGGGACCTGTCTCACTCACACCAAACAACCATCCACTCTCACACTCACACCTAGGGTCAATTTAGAGTCACCAATCAGCCTAACAAGCATGTTTTTTGGTCTGTGGGAGGAAACCGGAGTACCCGGAGGAAACCCACGCATGCACGGGGAGAACATGCAAACTCCACCCAGAAAGGCCCCGGACCGGGATTTGAACCGGCAACCTTCTCGCTGAGAGGCAGCAGCTCTACCAGTTGTGCCACCGTGCTGCCCAATACCATGGTGTGGATAGAAAGAGAAATGGAGTAGGGGTGGTCCTGAAGGAGGAGTTGGCAAAGAATGTAGTAGATGTGAAGAGAGTGTCAGATAGGGTGATGTGTCTAAAGGTAGAAGTAGAAGGTCTGATGCTAAACATAGTAAGTGGTTATGCTCCACAGGTTGGATGTGATGAGGAGGAGAAAGATAAATTTTGGAAAGATTTGGATGAAGTGATAGAGAGTATTCCCAGGGAGGAAAGAGTGGTGATTGGAGCAGACCTGAATGGACATGTTGGTGAAGGAAACAGAGGGGATGAGGAAGTGATGGGTAGGTTTGGTGTCAAGGAAAGAAACCAGGAAGGACAGATGGTGGTGGATTTTGCCAAGAGAATGGAAATGGCTATAGTCAATACCTATTTCCAAAAGAGGGAGGAACATAGAGTGACCTATAAGAGTGGAGGAAGGAGTACACAGGTCGATTACATTCTGTGTAGAAGAGGAAACCTGAGAGAGATTGGAGACTGTAAGGTTGTAGCAGGGGAGAGCGTGGCCAGACAGCATCGGATGGTTGTGTGTAGAATGACTGTTGTTGCGAAGAAGAGAAAAAGAGTAAAACCAGAGAAGAAGACCAAATGGTGGAAGCTAAAGAAGGAAGAATGTTGTGAGAAATTCAGAGACGAGCTGTTAAAGGCTCTGGGTGGTAAGAAAGAGCTTCCAAGTGACTGGGCTACTACAGCAACAGTAATTAGAGAGACAGGTAGGAAGGTACTTGGTGTGTCATCTGGACAGAGAATGGATGATAAGGAAACCTGGTGGTGGAATAGTGAAGTGCAGGACGCCATTCAAAGAAAGAGATTAGCCAAGAAGAAATATGACAGTGAGAGGACTGAAGAGCGGAGACAGGAATATAAGGAGATGGGACATAGAGCAAAGAGGGAAGTAGCTAAGGCAAAGCAGAGGGCGTACAATGAGTTATATGGGAGACTGGACACTAAAGAGGGCGAGAAGGACTTGTACCGATTGGCAAGACAGAGGGATCAGGCTGGAAAGGATGTGCAGCAGGTTAGGCTTATTAAAGATGGGAATGGGAATGTTCTAACAAGTGAGGAGAGTGTGATGGGAAGATGGAAGGATTACTTTGAGGAGCTAATGAATGAAGAGAATGAAAGAGAAAGAAGAGTGGAGGTAATAGAAACTGTGGACCAGGAAGTGGGAAAGATTAGTGAGGGTGAAGTCCGGAAAGCTCTGAAAAGAATGAAGAAGGGGAAGGCAGTAGGACCTGATGACATACCAGTGGAGGTTTGGAAATGTCTTGGAGAGATGGCAGTGAGGTTTTTGACTCAAATATTTAATGGAATATTTGAGGGTGAGAAAATGCCTGAAGAATGGAGAAGAAGTGTGCTGGTTCCCATTTTTAAGAACAAGGGTGATGTACAGAGTTGTAGCAACTACAGGGGAATTAAGTTGATGAGCCACACAATGAAGATCTGGGAGAGAGTTGTGGAAGCAAGACTTAGACAAGAGGTGACTATCTGTGAGCAGCAGTATGGTTTCATGCCAAGAAAGAGCACCACAGATGCCATCTTTGCTTTGAGGATGTTGATAGAGAAGTACAGAGAGGGTCAGAAAGAACTCCATTGTGTGTTTGTGGATTTAGAAAAAGCATATGACAGGGTACCAAGAGAAGAGGTGTGGTATTGCATGAGGAAATCTGGAGTGGCAGAAAAGTATGTTAGACTGGTACAGGACATGTATGAGGACAGCAGGACAGTGGTGAGATGTGCTGTGGGAGTGACAGATAGCTTCAAGGTGGAGGTGGGATTGCATCAAGGATCGGCTCTGAGCCCCTTCTTGTTTGCTCTGGTGATGGACCGACTAACAGATGAGGTCAGGCAGGAATCCCCATGGACTATGATGTTTGCAGATGACATTGTGATCTGTGGTGAGAATAGGGAACAGGTGGAAGAGAACTTGGAGAGGTGGAGGTATGCACTTGAAAGAAGAGGAATGAAAGTCAGCCGTAGTAAGACAGAGTACATGTGTGTGAATGAGAGGGAGGCCAGTGGAACAGTGAGGCTACAAGGAGCAGAGGTCACAAAGGTGCAGGACTTCAAGTACTTGGGGTCCACTGTCCAGGAAAATGGGGAATGTGGTAAAGAGGTGAAAAAGAGAGTCCAGGCAGGATGGAGTGGATGGAGAAAAGTTTCAGGAGTGATTTGTGACAAAAAGGTGTCAGCAAAGGTCAAAGGAAAAGTTTACAAGACAGTGGTGAGACCAGCTATGTTGTATGGTCTGGAGACAGTGCATTGACAAAAAGACAGGAGAAAGAACTGGAAGTAGCAGAAATGAAGATGCTGAGGTTCTCCTTAGGAGTGACAAGGATGGATAAGATCAGGAATGAGATCATCAGAGGTACAGCACATGTTGAACAACTGGGAGATAAAGTTAGGGAGGCCAGACTGAGATGGTTTGGACATGTCCAGAGGAGGGACAGTGGGTATATTGGTAGAAGGATGTTAGAAATGCAGCTGCCAGGAAAAAGACAAAGAGGGAGACCAAAGAGGAGATATATGGATGCAGTTAGAGAGGACATGGAGGTAGTTGGAGTGAGGACAGAGGATGCAGAGGACAGAGTGAGGTGGAGGAGGATGACTCGCTATGGCGACCCCTGAAAAGGGAAAAGCCGAAAGAAGAAGAAGAGGAATAAATGCACAACTGCCATCAAAGCCGCAAAACTGAAAGTTATGCACCATAACTCATGTTCCCTGAAGGAAGGGAACAAGGTGCAACATAATTGCTATGGGAATTGCGCCCCCGCACGATTACCTGAAGGAATACATTCACGCCTTTTACGGCAGCGGGCGTCACCCCGCGCCAGAGGTCCCGCCTTTTAGGTACTTAAGCGACTGACGCCCCTCCAACTTTCTCCAAAATTGCACTTCACCGAGCTTTCAGCATTGAAAAGGGCCAGCTATGTTGCACCTCGTTCCCAACCTTCAGGGAACATGTGTTATGGTGCATAACTTTCAATTCCCTTTCAGTGTGGTCTCTCGGTGCAACATACTTGCTATGGGAACGTAATTCATTCACACCCTTGAAATGCTCAGTAAAATGCCTGCTAGTGTGAACGTCTGCCTTTGACCAGTAGGCATCTCAAACCTACTTTCTATTGTGTATTAGAAAGAATATCCTGAGTGACATCACATGCAATAACATCCAAACTGTAGTACTTTGCAAAAGTGTTTAATGAGCTCCAGTTTGCAGCAGCGCAAATGTCTGCAACTGGCACGCCCTTGAACAATGGCCACAAAGTGGCCAAGCCCCTAGTTGAGTGAGCGTGCACTTCAGGGGGCACTTGTTGACCTTTGCTACTGTACTCCCTTTTAATGGCCTCCGTCACCCAATGTGAGAGACGCTGTCTTGATATGGCCTTTCCTGTAGCAGGTGCGGCAAAGCAGACGAACAGTTGGTTTGTTTCCCTCCATTCGGCTGTTCTCTGTATGTAAGTGCGTAAAGCTCTCACAGGGCAGAGAGCCTTTAGTCTCTCCTGTTCCTGAGTAAGGACAGGGGCAGGTGGGAAGGAGGAGAGGTCAAAGTCTAGACTCCTATGGTTCAAGGTCAAGACCTTGGGAGTATAAGCGGGATTAGGCCTCAGGGTGACCTTTGACCCGTCAGGGGCGAATATGGTACATAACGGATGTACAGATAGAGCGTGGAGGTTACCCATGCGTTTCGCCGAGCAAAGAGCCAGGAGAAGAGCAGGTTTATAAGATAGAAACTCTATCTTAATCTCGCTCAGAGTCTCGAATGGGTTAGAGTCGCGAGTCGCAAAGAGTCCCCAAGACCAGGCCAAGATCCCAACCAGGGGTCAAGGTCCTACTGGATGGCTTGGTTCGAAGCATACCTTTCATATATCTCATTATGATTGGATATGCTCCAGGAGTCCTGTGTCCCCAGCCCTCATGACAAGCAGAGATAGCTGCAAGGATCACTTTAATCGCTGAATAAGAATGACCCTTTTCCAGTAAATCCTGAAGGAAGGTTAGGAGTTGAGCCAAGTCGCAAGCATAAGAAATGATATTTCATTCTGAGCACCAGGTTTCGAAAATGCGCCACTTCTGTGCGTATAAAGACTGTGTTGACCCGGCACAGGCATTCTGTATGGTTTTCACTATACATTCTCTGATAGGGCCGAAGCTATCAGCCTGTCCTTTTCAGCTAACAGGCTGGAATTAATTCCAGTTCCTGGCCTAAGCGGCTGGACTGCAACTTCCTGTGTGAGCCTTTGAGGGTCAACCAGGTTGGGGAGGGAGCCTCCACGTTGATGTGTTAACAGACTGCACTGATCGAGTCTCGTCAAAGACAGATGAAGTCTATTAATTCTATTAGATTGAGTTGGAGCAGGAAACTTATTTCCCTCCAAAATAGGATTTATTAGATTCAGGGGCTGCTGTTTTTGTAAACGAGCAGACCTCCTAACTCCAATTGGTGTCTCACCCGGTGGGATAATGTTGTGTTGGAGCAAGTCTGATGCAGCTTTGTGAGGAAAGTCACGTGCTGCTCGTTCACCGCTCGAGCGTTGCATGTCCTTCATGAATAATAAAGGGGCAGCTGCAACATGTGAACGTGGAGATGGTCCTTTGTGACTGGCAGACTTAAGATCATTTGTTGATAAGGAGCCCAGTTTCCTTTCAAAATCAGGAAGAAAAATCTGGTTAGACTCCGATCCGTTTACATACACAGTAACGTGATCACAGCCACTGTTTTGAGAGTGTGAAATTTGTGTCCGCCTTGGGGCATCCGACGTGCTCTCCTGTGGTGCGAACATGTCACGTGTTCATCTGGTTAGTGTATTGGCCGGCCCCTTGTTCACAATGGAGCGGGGGCTGGAACACGTGCCCTCTCCCACCTGTCTTCGCGAAAGGTGGAAGGTCTGTTCGCAGACACCTCTGGGTCTGTCCTCTGGAGACAGGTCCTGAGGCACCCTGCTGGGGTTTATTGAATAGACTGACACCCCATGAGCCGTGAGGGAGGGGGATGTGGCCCCCCCTTTATGACGGCTGACAGGCCAGAGAGGCCCGTACTGTTGACATTATTTGTGTTGGTGTTTTTTTTTGATCGTCAATAAAACAGGGATGTGCTGTTTTATGAGTTTTATTCGTGCTTATGTGCAACGACATACATGATTTGATGTCACTCACAGCAGGGAGAACATGGTTTGTGCATGCAACAGAATTATCAGCCATTTGTACTTTGCTACAAATAAAGTCTGAACAAGGTGCAAACATTCAAGTTACCACGTGGACGGGAGGTCGTATAAAATGTAAACGTGGACCTGGTTCATCAGGCATGTTTTTGACGAGTGTCCCGGTTCGCCGAGGAGGCCCTATGCCTGCTCGCTTGGCGTGGGACAAACCTGTTTTTGCTCCATGCGTGCTCGGAGCGAGGTTGGCTCGGCGGAGGTCTCTGCCGAGGTTCTTCCTCGTATGCTGGCCGCTTCTGCGGTGGCGCACGCGTCGTCGAGCGGTGCCGCGGCTGTGCAGGTCTGCCTCCAGCAGGCTCCCTGGGGGGGGGGCGAAACTCCGACGGGGAATGCCCACCCTGAGAGCTTCAGCCTGCCTGCGCCTTTGGTCCAGCTTGGTCTGGATTCGCTCCAAAGTCTGACCAAATAGCCCCTCCGTCTCTATTGAGTGGTGGAGAAAAGGCACCTTTTGTCCCTCCGGTAAATCCGTCAGCGTCATCCACAGGTGGCGGATCGCGATGACCACTTCCGCCATACCTCTGCCCTGAGCCACAGCAGCTGTCCCCATCATACGGAGAACAAAGTCTGTTGCTCTGCGGGCTTCATCCAGTAAGTCGGCAGCAGCTTGCTTATCCGAGGTTATTTGCAGTTGTTGGAGTTTTTCCGTAAGGTAAGCCTGCATCATCGCAGACGTGTTCATGGCGCGCGCCGTGAGTCCTTGGGCTCTGTAGCACTTCTCGAGAAGAGACGCTGAGGCTCTACAAGCTTTGCTAGGGAGAGTCGGTTTTGTTCCGGATGACTTGGGAGCTAGGTGGGACGCCAGTGTGTCCTCAATCTGAGGCGCGTTGGCTATTCCCGTCTCATCCATGCCTTCCACGTCGAGGAACTGTGAGAGAGGAAGGAGCATGGGTGCTCGTGGTTGAGGCCAGGTGCGGGTCAGTTCCGTGAGGAAGTCCGGGAACATGGGCATCCTTTGCCTCGTTGCTACCTGCTGTTTTGAATAAAAATAGTTCCCCGCCAGCCTCGTGACCTGTTGGCGAGGCAGAGGTTCCGACCAAGGAATGTTCAGCGCGTCCGCTGCTCTGTGGCACAGGTCGAACAGGGTAGGAATAGAGAAGTCAGTTTTAGGGAGCACAGGTACCGAGGTCCTAGAGAGGTCCTCTCCCGGATCCTCGATTTCGAGCTCTGGTTCCTCCGCTGAAAATTCACCCGAGGCTGAGATAGAGATCTCGTCTTCATTCATCATGCCTCTGGTGTCGAACTCGACTGTTAGGTCCACCATGGGAGCGAGCGGGTCAGGGCTGTCGCCCCATTTGACACGCGTGCTGTCGTGTAGAGCCATGTTTTCGAGCTCCGGGGTCGGAGTGAGGGTCTCCGTGGTTGTCTGGGTCCTGTGGACCAGCTGAGCTTCCCATGGCCTTAGCCACGAGGTCCACCCGATGCCGTAGCACCGCATCCAGCATCTGTCTGCAGTGTGGGCAAGAATCGGGCGTGTCCAGAGCTTGTCTTGCATGAAATATACCCAGGCAGACTGGTCAGGCCTCATGGGTGTCAGTTTCTGCAAGGGAAAATCCACAGCCGCTGGGACAGGTGCGCAAGGTTGGGCTCGCCGTCCCACTGGTTTTCCTTTGAAGTTTTGTCTTTCGCTTTCCTTTCTCCGGAAGAATCCTTTTTCTTCTTTGTTCAAGTGTCTCCTCCGTCGTGTCGCTTTCGCTGGCTAGCCCGCTAGGATGTTAGCCGGGGTAGCGGTTGTGGCGTAGTTATAACGCCGTTGAGCGAAGCAACCTGTGGAGAGAGGAGAAGAAAAAACTTTGAGGTTATAGAAATGTGCTGGACTAGCTTTCGCTAGTCCAGCAGTACGCAGAGAAAAATTCTCTGTGCGTTCTGTGCAAGGAGCGAGCTCACCTCAGGTTGAGCGATGGAGCAGCAGAGAAGTCCCGCAAAGAGAGGTAGTTCAGGTTTTTATGAGGTGAAGGGCAAAAAAGAGAACGTTGGAGGGGCGTCAGTCGCTTAAGTACCTAAAAGACGGTACCTCCGGCGCGGGGTGAGGCCCCCTGCTGTAAAAGGCGTGAATGTATTGCTTCAGGTAATTGCATGGGTGTGCAATTCCCATAGCAAGTATGTTGCCCCGAGAGACCACACTGAAAGGGAACGTAACTATTTCTTATCTCAGACCTCCAAAAATCTAAACGATCCTAAAAAATTCTGGAAAACCATCAAATCTCTCTCAGGTATCCCCCAATCATCTGACCTCCCACCACAACTTCTTGTTGACTCTGTTCCTGTGTCAAATAAGCATGAGATCCTGAACTGTTTCAACAAACATTTTGTTGCTTCTAGTTCATTATTTGACACAGTTACAAATGGAAAATCAGCCATTTCACCTAATAATCAAACTTCTACAAATCAAATCCCTCCTACAAGTCAATACTCAGTTAATCACACCTTCTCTTTTTCTCCATTCCCAATCAGTGATGGTACATCCAGACCGAATGCGTTTTCTACTGCAGGAACGTCCAGTTTACATGCAAAGTCAATGGTGGACGCACCTCCAGCAGCCTCCTGGCGTCTTGCGTCACGTCGCGTGCGTGTTGAGCGTGCGTGTTGAGCGTGCTGGAGAACGATTTCCGTGCACGTGAACCCGCGTCAGCCTCCAAAGCACGCCTCCAACATGCTGAAGATTTCGCCGTTCAACTTTCAAACGCCGCTCAAACTCTACCCGATTGGTTGGTGTGTCAACCAATCAGGGAGAGTCGGGGGAGAAGAGAGGGGGTCAGGGGGAGAGTCCCTATGTGACGCGGAAACCAGTGACGCGGAAACCATTGCGCATGTGACGTATTGTTTGTGGAACACAGAAAAAACCCGCGGAGTCATGGAATATGGAAGAGAAACTCATTGTAGCTGTGTGTTCGCGACAATTCCTTCACAACCAGTCAAGTCTGCTCCACAGAGACAGAAATAAAGAGCTCCTCACCTCGCGGAGTGCATTGACGACTCGGTACACCGGTAAGCTCCTCCCCCACACCCCCGCAGCAGCAGGGTTGCCAGATAAACATGAATTTTATTTATTTATTTATTTATTTTTACCCCTTTTCAGTGCAAATGTTCACTAAACTCAACACATTATTAATCTTATCAGACCCTCACGCAGCAAATATGACAGTTTGGGTAAAAAAAATAAAAAATAAGCAACAGTACTAGATGATTAATTAATTTTTATCTGGCAACCCTGCGCAGCAGTTTTCTGGGTAGTTTCGCTTCTGGCTTTTTGGTCTGGACACAAAGTGCGTCCACTTGCGTGCGTGTTGAGCTTTTTTGCCGTTGAAATCGCGTTCGGTCTGGATGTACCATGAGGTAAATAAACTGTTAAAAGATCTTGATCCTAAAAAATCTGCAGGTCCAGATGAACTTCCACCTTATTTCTTAAGGCTGGCTGCTCATATCATTTACAGTCCCTGTGACTCACATCTTTAATCTGTCCATAAGCCAAAACTCCATTCCGGATGCTTGGAAAACAGCCTTTGTTCTTCCTTTGCTGAAGGGAGGTGACCCCACCTCACTGAACAACTATCGACCGATCTCTAAACTCTGCATTTTAGCCAAGGTTCTAGAAAAACTGATAAACTCTCAGATCAAAAATTATCTGGACTCATTTAACATCTTACCTCTCCATCAATCTGGTTTCAGGAAAAAACACAGCACAACGACTGCTTCTCTGAAGGTTCTTAATGACGTTGTTGAAGCATTGGATGCTAAGGATTATTGTGCTGCACTTTTCTTAGACCTGTCTAAAGCTTTTGACACTGTGGATCATAACATCTTGTGTCATAAGCTCTCAGAAATCGGTTTCTCTGATCACACCATTGGTTGGTTTTCTAATTATCTTTCCGATCGGAGGCAATGTGTTCAACATAACGGTACTTCTTCCAGTTATTTAACAGTTAAAAATGGTGTACCACAAGGCTCAGTCTTAGGACCAACCCTCTTTACAATCTACATAGCTAATGTAGGTCAGAGCATCCCTGATGCATCCTTACATTTCTATGCTGATGATACAGTTGTTTACTGCTGAGCTAAAACAGTAGCTAAGGCTTTCCAGTTTCTGCAATCTGCTTTTGACATCATCCAGTCAGATTTGTTCCGTCTCAAACTTGTCTTAAATGCTGATAAATCAAAAGGGATGTTTTTTTCAAGTAGGAAGTCGGTCCCAGCAGATCTTCCTCTGATTTTATCCTCAAACGGTGTCCCAATTGAGTTTGTTGATTCCTATAAATATTTGGGTATCCTGGTTGATTCACATCTCTCTTTTAAACTCCACATGGAAAACCTGGTAAAGAAACTGAAAGTTAAACTGGGTTTCTTTTTCAGAAATAAATCATGTCTAACATTGAATGCTAGGAAACGCCTTGTATCTGTGAATTTCCTTCCCTCCATTGATTACGGTGACATTATCTACATGAATGCTCCTACAAGCACCCTGCAGATGTTGGATGTTGTCTATCATGGTGCACTAAGATTCATAACTGGCTGTGATTATAATAACAATAATAATAATGTAATATTTTTGTCATCTATGCATGTTTCCACACAAGACGAAATTTGACTCTGCATTTAACCCAATCACCACCAGGTGGCAGCGGGCAGCTATAGAAAGCGCGCCGGGGAGCAGTAGTGATTAGATGTGCTGCTCAAACACACCACAAAACTATGCCGTGACTGGGGTTCGAACCAGGGTCCTCCAGATCCCAAGTCCAGTTCCCTTACCACTACACCATCTTGGCCACATTGTACGCACCACTGCACCCTGTATTTACTGGTTAACTGGACATCATTAACCTCACGCAGACTTTTCCATTGGTACACTTTCATCTTTAAATCACTTCTTGGTCTGCTGCCCTCATACATCTCCTCCTACATGTCCTTGCGTGAGTGCATTTACAGTGTGCGCTCTCAGGACATGATCACCTGCAGTGTTCCATCAGTGAGGACTGAACTTGGAAAAAGGGCCTTCTCCTATTATGCTCCTGCTTCCTGGAATATCTTATAAAAAGACTTAAAGACTCATTTCAACCTTGCTCTCAACGGAGGCAGTCGCAACTCTTCCCTCTCCTGTCCTTCCCCCCCCTGCTGCTGGCAGCTCCACAGCAAAGCGCCTCGAACGCAAATTAAGATGGATTGGAGGTTTGGGCATTCGATTCTACAAGAAGATTTCCACAGAAGAAGGCACAAGGGGAGCCTTTTCAACCTCACAGAGTGACGGAGGATACGCCATGGATTCCGCCATGGATTCCGTGGATGTCTGGGTGTGCTCTGTGGAGGTGAAGAATCTTGGATTATATTGGTTATGATGGCAGCGCTTTGCTTTTTGGCATTTGTGGAGCACTGGTCTATCGCAAAAGAGGGAGACTTCAGCAGGACTTAATGCCTGGAGCACCCGACGTCTGGTCTGCGCTGTGACCTCGAGAAATCAGCTGTGTGCGAGCTTATTCGGGGGGTGAACAGATCAACCTTGGTTTTAGGACTCTGTTCGCTGTGGTCAACATCAGAATTCAGCTGTTTGAGAGCTTATCCAGAGGGTGAGCTGGTCACCCTTGGACTTAGGACTCGGGTCGCTGTGGTCAACATCTGAGGTCAGAGTTGGATCAGTGGGAAAAAAAAAAAGTCCCGAATTGGATCATATGAACAGAATGGCCCTTACAGACTGAAGGCTGCTGAAATTACAAAGTGTGCCTGATGTAAAAATATTTGTAATTCTTATCTGGCTCCCTTGGAAACAGCCTTGGAAAAGGCTGGATATCTAATCTCTCCTGAGACGTGGCTACTGTGGAAAAAAGCTGTTCTTGTCTTGTCTGCTCCCCCCGGAGAACTTTTCTATGAGCGTTATCGGAGGCATCCGGAATGTTTCATGGACAGATCCTCCCTGCCTCAGTTTCAACCTGCAACATGTAACTGTCATAAATGTGCTTATGATATGGTTTTTACTGGGTCATGCGGTGTCTTGCAGACAAAATGTGATTCATTTTTTTTTAATATCAACGCTGTAACCCCCATGGTTTCTTTCCCTGTTTTCCCACCTTTGACCTTCATCCTGAGACGGATGAGAGAGGCCGCGCTGAAGAACATGTCATGTGTTTTGATAAGGCAGCAGCTTTTCACACTCAAAACCCTCTCCTGGATGACTGTGAATACATAATCACGCTGTATCGATGAAAATTGGTGCAATGTTAATAAATGCTCTTGAATCTTGAATCTTGAATCTTAAAGCTCTCGGCCTTGCCCTCTCTAAATGGTTTTAAGAATCTGTTGGAATCCTGGCAAAAACCAATGCAGATATGTTCTTTTTTATTTTATACATCTATCTTAGAATGTTTTGCTAGTTTTTGAAACTTTGTTTTAAAAAAATTAAAAAATCTGTATTTCTCTCATGTTTTTCTATTGTTTATTGTTTAAGGAAATTCTACCATTGCTTTCATCATTCTTTAGTTTGTAGCAGGTCGCTCTTGTAAATGAGTCCACGAGGCTCAATGAGATTTTACCTGACTAAATAAAGGTTGAATGAAACAATTGAAAATAAATGTACAACCATTTCAATAGAAAAACTGTTTCTGAATCAAATTGTGACACCAAAAATCAGAACTGAATCGCAAGACACAGATTCACAGCCTAGTTTATAAAACTGTTCGTTGCAGCTCCTCAGACTGAGAAATGTGGTTTGAGTCTTATTAATGTGAGACACCCAGCCAGATGTGTGACTTCACACTTGACCAGAAAGTTCACCCATGTCAGTAATGAACCAGCAGCTTTCTGGTTCATGCCTGAAACAAAGCTTAGCTTATCAAGCCATGGAGTGGTCGTCTGCCTGCATGACTCCTTGTTTTACAGAGCATGGTTTCTGGTTCTTACCAGGAACTGAGGTCAGACAGGTTGGACACGTCTGAAGACAGCATGGTGGTGGTGCCCTGGAAGAGCCTTTTAGGTTGACTCTCTGTCTCCATCTCACCTGCTGAGGAAACAGGCCACACGTTAAGAATGCCTTCAGTAGCATTCAAGTCTTTTCCTAGCAGACTTACAAGAGTTTTCTTTTTGAGTGCATATAGTCTTCAGTTTGCCAAAAGACAGAGCCACTGAATTATGACAAACATAAACCGATACATTTTTTGAATGTCCAGAGGACCAGACTTAGCTTTTTTAGATAAACCGATACATATGGATAAATACTGTAAAAATAAATAAGAAGTATGCTGATGTTAGCAGTCGCTGGGGGGATTTAAAGAGCCAATGATGGTAGGTTTTTTTTGGTGTTTTTCTGGACTGGAATTGAACACAAAAATGTTAGTATACCTTAAAGGAGAAATGTAATCAAATCTGAAAAAATCGATATAACAAGAATTTCATATAGTAAACAACACACATAAACATACTTAGTATGCTTTTTTCAAGTCAGTAGCTTAAAGAAATAGTTTTTTACATTTTTCCTGCTACATGCCGAAGTACAGTGATTTCTGTAGTAATTTTCTGGACGCACTTTTATGACACAATTAAGACCTCCTTTGCTATCTTACAATAACACTGAAGCTATAAACCCATCATTACTGTCCTCTTGTCTGTCATTTAAAATGGAAGCAGAAGACTTTTTTGAATCTGAAGGATATCACTTTAGTTTGTCAAAAACAGTTTGGTGATTTAGTGCATTAATGGGCATTTCTATCCTGGAAATACGAATAGCCGTGCGTTAGCCGCCGCATGCTAACGTTAGCATGCTAGCGCCATATGCTAACGTTAGCATGCTAGCGCCGTATGCTAACGTGGAAGTGGGGGTGTTGAAAATGTCCTGAAACAGTTACCAATGTCTTGTTAAGCTATGTCTTTCCCAGAACATAGTAGGATCTAAAATGATTTTTAAAGATGAAGGAGCTTTAGTTTTTGCAGGTCGCTTTCGTAAATGAGCCCATGAGGTTCAAAAGATTTACCTGACTAAATAAAGGTTGAATGGATGAGCAAGTTGAAACATGCTGTCTCCCTCCTTGCTAGCAGGCTCCATTGGGAGCTGCCTAGCTAACTAACTACGGTGGCCCTACACGGCCAAAATTCTACAGCGGCCGAATGCACAGGAGCGGTAAAAATACAATATAAAATTTAAAAAAAGTTTTAAAATCGATTTTGGGGCTTTTAGAATAGATTCTGAATCGCCAGGACTAAGAATCTTGATTCTTTAAAAAATAGATTTTTTTTGCTGCATCCATAATTGCTACACACTGAAACCTTTTTGTCCACAACTAGATACACACACTAATATTACTGTATGAGGGACGACTCGTTGCACTGCCTACGTCATATTCAGGGGACGGAGAGCAGGCAGGGGGAGGGGGGTCAAAAACACCAGATGAGAATTTTTTCACTTTGCAAAGTCTAAATTTGAGTTAGGATGACATTTTTGACTTGTGAAAATTTCTCAACAAGCTCATTTTATGCTTTTTATTAGACTACCATTAGCTTAAAAACACTTTTCATTTCTCTTTTAATGTTTTTAGTGCAAGATATTCAGATGGGAAGGAGTTACACAGTGTCGAAAAACAAGTTCTTTTGTTTTGTTTGGCTTGTCCGAGGCAATGCAGAGGGAAATCCACCACCAGGAGCAATGGCGTAGCAAAGGGTGGCCTTGGCCACCATAGATGAACCCAATGGGCCATCCCAATCATTTGAGGAAACTATAAGCTATATAAAACTTAGAAAACATGTCTGCAAATGATAGGGGCGATCAGTTTAACATACATGGTGGTGGCCATCTTGGATTTTGACATGGCAACCCACTGTTCAGTAGTACCGGTAACCTGTCAAGGTTCTTTACTGTCATTCACATTATATGTGGTACATGAGGTGCAAAGGTGGGCGCCAGACCGCTAGGGAGCGCTAATGCGCTAATCCGCTTATAGCGTACCTAAACAATTTATTAGCTTTACAGCGGATTGACTAACTTTTATAATTCATTCGCGGATTTGCGCTATTTTTTATTTAAAATGCAATACCGCTAATAACTAATTATCTATCAGTAAAAACGAAAAAAATTATTTACGGGCTCTTAAATCAACCGGACGACTGCTAACAGACCATATCCTGTCAGCGCCGGATGTGGTCCGTGACAAAAAAGCATCCCCTCAGTCTCTTTACTTGAGAGAGAGCTCTCCGTTAGCAGCCAGTGTGTTACTCTGCAGCGTTATTGCTTGTTTTCGAAGAGTCAGACGAAGAGTTTTTAACATGGAGAGTGAACTTATGGATGTTTCTCAGCGGCCTACGCGACGCGTCTGGATTAAAAAAAGTAATTCGCCTTTTGCCCTCTCTTCAATATGGCGGTGGCCACAGAAGCTAAGGACTTTCAAAGAAAACACGGTAAAATTTTGCTGAGAAAAAATATATTTCATAGCTGACGTTATAGAACAAGTTGTTCTGAGCTTGAGAGTTTCACGAAATGGTCAAATCTGCTGGAATTAAAAAAGTTGTTCGCCATTAGCACTGTCCAAAATGGCGTCCGCGATAGCCAAGAAGCTAAGGACTTTCAAAGAAAACACGGTAAAAACAATTATTTATTTGCTGAGAAAAAATATATTTCATAGCTGACGTTATAGAACAAGTTGTTCTGAGCTTGAGAGTTTCACGAAATGGTCAAATCTGCTGGAATTAAAAAAGTTGTTCGCCATTAGCACTGTTCAAAATGGCGTCCGCGACAGCCACATAAGTTTTGATTTGATGTTTATTCATTCATTTTAAAAGAACAATACAAAACAGTTTCATCAGATACAAGAATACAAGTAGGATAAAATGAAAGGAGCAGAAAGAAGATGAAATCTTATTATATCTGCCCCTTATTTCACAGTTTGTTCAACCAATGATAACCTTCAAACTACATCACAAAATGAATAACTCTACTTAATTTTTCTAACTGTAATACACAAACTACATCACAAAATGAATAACTCTACTTAATTTTTCTAACTGTAATACACAAACACACTAAGCTACATCATATATAGTTTTTGAGCAAGTCCTTTTTGACCTTTTTCTTAAATGTATACATTGATTTTGCATTTTTAACATCACTCTCCAGAACATTCCACAATCGAACTCCCTGAATTGAGGTAGACGTCCCTTTAAGGATCTAGTGGTACTAAAAGTAACAAAAGGAAAACAAAAACAGCCAAATATGTCAGCAGTTTAGCTAACAGACTTTGGAATGGGTACATTTTGTCCTTGTCAAACCTGTTGAAGAGAACCAAACTAAATACTCTGAAACTCAAACAACTTACTGTATAACAGTTCATGCACCATGACCGCTAGTTGGCAGTGTAGTGCAAATATTGCATAACTTGCCGGCTACCAATTGTTGAATTTAAATAGCGGTTTAGAATTTAGCTTCCCTTAATTTTCATGACATTAGTGCTTTTGAAATAGCGGACCTAAATAAATTAATTAGTGCTTTTGAAATAGCTGAACTAATTTTTGGATTAGCGCTGCCCAGCACTGATGAGGTGGAACTAAACTGTGTACACAGGTCCCAGTTACATCCAACAAAAGCAAAAATATAAATTGTAAAAGAAACAGTAGAAAGTATTTAAGATATCACAATCAGAATCAGAATATCTTTATTGACATTGCACCAAGGTACAACGGGAACATGTACACACAGTCATGCGAAAGCTGGACTAAAGGCTCCCGTATAGCTATGCGTACGTCCATAAGCAGCTGTACGCACGTACTATGCAGAGGTACAAGCGTATCCCCGCAGGGCATGCACGCGCAAAGCTCAAATTTTACAACCGCATACATAAACGCGTTGTCGCCCAATAAACTGCCTGGCGCCGGACTGTTTTGTATGAGACACAAATGTATTAAATTCCCCTTCTTCATTCCTGATCTGGCCTTTTATTTTATTTTTTTGCCAAAAGGCAGTGATCGCTTCCTCCTCTGTTGACTCCATGACTGAAATGATGAGAAATGAACGAATTTGTCACAAGCGAATTAAACTCGGGTCCAGCGTGAATGCGGGAGGTTCTGCAAATTTCCTGGTGTGCTGGTCTGATGTGTGGGCTGCAGGACCAGCGCTCCCTGTTTTTATTTTTCCCTTCTTTTTTTTTCCTTTATAGATTGCCTCCCTTCTCAGCTTACAACCATACCTACTCTTCACACCAATATGATTTATTTTATTTTTTATTTTATTTTTTAAGAAAGAAAGGAAAAGACAGAAAGTAAGACCACAAAACAAAAATCCACATAAAGAGCACAAGGCAAACACACCCAACCGCCGTCTGCAATCATGCGAAGTACATGACAAACATCCTCATAAAATTCACATACAGGGAACCCTCGACTTACGAACGAGTTCCAGACCTAAGGACTGTTCGTATGTCGAAAAAAACTTAAGTCGGATCATATAGTAAAAAAAAAAAAATTTTTATTAAATAAATGAATACATGTACAGTACTGTACAGTCAGCACTTAGCCTATCCCAACAAAGATGAAGGAATGAGTTGAATTGTCTCCCTTTCAAATAGAGGGAGCTAGCTCCCTTTATGTGAATGGTGCCTGATAGGGAGGAAGGAGACAATTCAACTCATTCCTTCATCTTTAAAAACTGTGTTAGGATAGGCTAAGTGCTTGGTGACTGTACAGTACTGTACATGTATTCATTTATTTAAAAAAAAAAAGTTTTTTTTTTTTTTTTACAGTGCGTTCGTAAGTCCGGGTTGACGTAGGTCGGGGGTGCCGTAATTCGAGGGTTCCCTGTATAAGAATTTGGGGTAAGCACTAGGGCTGGGCGATATGGAAAAAATCATATATCACGATATGGACTTTTTTATATCACGATAACGATATATATCACGATATAAAAAAAAAACTTTGGTCCAAATTTTTCCTGTACACACACACACATCGTGTTGTATATATACAACACGATGTGTGTGTGTACAGGAAAATTTTGGACCAAAGTTTTTATTTTATTTTACTACAGATACAGTTACAATTATAAGAATGTGAACAAAAAGAACAAGGAAATTTGGACCAAAGTTTCTACTTTGGTCCAAATTTCCTGTGTACAGGAAAAATTTGGACCAAAGTTTTTATTTTATTTTATTTTACTACAGATACAGTTACAATTATAAGAATGTGAACAAAAAGAACAAGGAAATTTGGACCAAAGTAGAAACTTTGGTCCAACTTTGGTCCTACTTTGGTCCAAATTTTTCCTGCAGGTGGCGGTAAAACAACGGCTGCTAATAAAACCCACGAAGAAGAAATCCGCTCTGACTGGAATCTGGAGTAAACAAGGCAAAGAAACAGAAAAGAGAAAACGTTGCGTTTGATTCCGGTTCTGTTGTGTCTCTGGTCTGTTTTGTATTGGTTAACTGGACCCGAGTTCGGACTCGGTTGGACTTCGTGTCCTCTGGACCCATTTTGTCTCCGAGTTTCAGCGGAGCTAAATAATGGAAGCTAACAAGGTGAGCTTCCCCTCTTTTTGGTAAAAGTTCTTCTTCTTGGGCTGCCTGCGCAGCTGTTTCTCCATGTTGTGACACCCATAGATATCTGGTGACACCGGCTTCATGCCGGCTGCGTCTCTGTTGAACTCGAGTTTAACAACGTAAACCATGCGTCGCAAACCCGCGCGTGCGTCAAACATAAAGCAGCGCCGTCATCTCGCAAAACCACAATATGAAGCTTCTTTGCGACAGTTATTTTTTTATTCTTATTTATCACGATAGAGACGATAGAAGGAAAGTACACGATAGACACGTTTCTATCGTCCCCACGATATATATCGTCATATCGCACAGCCCTAGTAAGCACTATGGTTATGGGTGGCAAGATGACACCACTCTCGCCTCCTGTGCTTGTGCTCACTCACACTGTGCCTGTGCTCACTCACAATTATGCATTTAGACAGTAAGGGCTTGGGTTACAGTTGGGGTGGAGGGGAAACTGGCATTATGTCAACCTTTGCTCCTTCTCTTTCCCTTTTTTAATAATAATAATAATAATAATAATGAATTCAATTTATAACGCACTTTTCATTAATGAAAATCTCAAAGTGCTACAAGGTGCACAAGGTTTTAAGTGCACTTTACAACAACACACATCAACAGCACATTTGGGGACTGGGGTGTGTGTGTGTCGGGGTTCTAGTTTTTTTTTGTTTGTTTTTTCACCCCCTGGTTCCCTGGTGGCCATTCTAGGGGTGGGGTCCAGTAAGATGGCAGGCTGTCGGGTGTTGTCCTGGACTCATGCACAAACAATGGGGAGACCGGTCCTTTTCTGTTGCCGGCCCAAAAGCCTGGAACAGTCTCCCCCTTGAGCTGCGTGCCACCTCTGATCTGACTCTGTTCAAAACCAGACTGAAGACCCACTTGTTCAAAAAAGCTTTCAGTGTGTAACTTTTATTACTTTGGTATTTTAGTATGTAGCATTTTTATTTCCATTGCCTCCTTTTATTGCTGTTGTTTTTATTCTATTTTCACTGATTTGTTGTACCAGTTTTTATATTTTCTGTCCTGTTAAGCACCTTGGTCAATGCAAGGCATTGTAGGAAGGTGCTATACAAATAAAGTTTATTATTATTATATTATTACTATGGGAGGGTTCGGGGCCTGAGGGTTTGCGGTGGGCGGGGCTGGCATTGCGCTCTCCCTGGGGCTGCTTGGGCTCGGGTGTCCTGTCTTGTTTTTATTTTTTAGAACTTTTTATTAACATATAAACATAGAACACCGCTGCGGCTGCAGCTGCCAGCCCCCGACCTGTCAATCAATGAAAAGACCAATCAGCGACCTCAATTGTCCCGTAGGTAAACGCTCTGCCCTATCCACCTTATTCCTGAGGGTGTCACTGTAGAAGCGATTATGGGACTTACTTCCGTTTGACCCCGGAAGTAGAATTTCTGCATTGGCTCCTCGTTGTTTACTTGCTAATCTGCACGCGTCGTTGAAGTTCTGTTTTCTGTTATTTCGAGCTAATATTGTCACGAAGATGTCCTTGTGGAGCTCGGGTACCTGTTGCGCTGTTCGTGGCTGTACGAATAATCAGACGAAGCTGAATTTGTGGCTGCAACTAGTGTGTGTTGAACATGCTCCGAAAACAAAAACCTGCATCCTTCTTTGTGGCTGGGCTACGAGAAACCACCTGAAAAAAGACACTGTATCCTCCAGAGGATCGAGAACACCAGGTATGATTTAAGAGACAGCTTTTAGTGTTATGATTTTATGTAGTCAGTGATTAAATGATACTAATATTTTCGTTCATAACTGGCAAATAAACACACGCACCTATATATGTATGCTGTGTGTGTATATATATATATATATATATATATATATATATATATATATATATATATATATATATATATATAATATAGGTGTGTGTTGTGTTTATTTATATATATAGATATATAATATAGGTGTGTGTGTGTGTGCTTATTTATATATATATATATATTAGGCATGAAACGGTTGTAATGGGTGTACCGAACCGTTTCGGTACACCACGTACGGTTCGGTCCACCTGCATACCGTTTCGGTTATTTTTTCACTCATTAAACGTTCTTAACAGGGGAATATATGCACCGCGGAACAAAATTTCCTGGGCGCGTTTCGGCACGGAGCTATTATCGCGTGGCACGCGCAGCATTTAGCCGTTAGCATCTCCTGCGGTCTCCTGTTTGTGAACGTTATCCACCTTATTCCTGGGGGTGTCACTGTAGAAGCGATTATGTGTCTTACTTCCGTTTGACCCCGGAAGTAGAATTTCTGCATTGGCTCCTCGTTGTTTACTTGCTAATCTGCGCGCGTCGTTGAAGTTCTGTTAAAGTTCTGTTTTCTGTTATTTCGAGCTAATATTGTCACGAAGATGTCACGAAGATGTCGTTGTGGAGCTCGGGTACCTGTTGCGCTGTTCGTGGCTGTACGAATAATCAGACGAAGCTGAATTTGTGGCTGCAACTAGTATGTGTTGAACATGCTCCGAAAACAAAAACCTGCATCCTTCTTTGTGGCTGGGCTACGAGAAACCACCTGAAAAAAAACTCTGTATCCTCAGAGGATCAGGTATGATTTAAGAGACAGCTTTTAGTGTTATGATTTTATGTAGTCAGTGATTAAATGATACTAATATTTTCGTTCATAACTGGCAAATAAACACACGCACCTATATATGTATGCTGTGTGTGCTTTTATTTATATATATATATATATATATGTGTGTGTGTGTGTGTTTATTTATTTATATATATATTAGGGCTGGGCCATATCATATCATTACCGGTTTTACCGGGCAAAAAAGCTTGCCCGGGCAAAAAACTTATATCATGATATGCTAATTTCATGATGTAATACATCGGGGCGCCCCGCCCCCTTCACTTCCGAGCGCTTCAAAAGACCAAACCGAGCTGCGCACCTCCCTCCACCTGTCTGTGTACTGGTGTAATGCTAGAACAAACGTGTTTTAGCAGTCTCTCGCTGCACAGGTACAGAAAGCTTGTCCCCTCCTCCTCCGCCCCCGCCCCCGCGCTGCGCAGCGTGTGTGCGGGCTGCTCTCTCCCTCGCTCCAAAACTGTCGCGCGCGGTTCAGCTGTTTCACACAGTCTCACACAGAGGCAGCCAGGCAGGTGATCAGAGAATCAGATAGATCAGTTTAAAAAAATGAATCAGAAAAAATGAATAATTCCTGCAGGAACAGAGGAAGCTGAAACACCAGAAACTTAAGGGTCAGCTGATCAACTTGTTACAAGTTATTTTTATACTTGGAGACAGAATACTTTACTTAATAAAGTAATTTCAGTAAAATTACCCCTTGTTTTTTATTTTTTATTTTATATAATGCTGCAAAGCCACATGTTAAGTTAATTTTGTCAAATAAATAAATTTGATTTTTCTTTTGGTTATATCACGAAATTTATCGTTATCGTGATAATGCTCTGAAATATCACGATATAATTTTTGAGCCATATCGCCCACCCCTAATATATATATATATATATATATATATATATATATATATATATATATATATATATATATATATATATATATATATACAAGCCCAAAACCAGAAAAGTTGGCACGTTGTGCAAATCGCAAATAAAAACAGAATACAATGACTTGCAAATCTTTTTCAACCCATATTCAACTGAATAGAATGCAAAGACAATATATTTAATGTTCGAACGGAGAAACTTTATTTTGTTTTGCAAATAACCATTAACTTAGAATTCAATGGCAGCAACACATTGCAAAAAAGTTGGCACAGGGACATATTTACCACTGTGTTACATCGCCTTTCCTTTTAACAACACTCAGTAAACGTTTGGGAACTGAGGAGACCAATTTTTGAAGCTTTTCAGGTGGAATTCTTCCCCATTCTTGCTTGATGTACAGCTTAAGTTGTTCAACAGTCCGGGGTCTCCGTTGTCGTATTTTACGTTTCATAATGCGCCACACATTTTCAATGGGGGACAGGTCTGGACTGCAGGCAGGCCAGGGGAGGACCCGCACTCTTTTGCTACGAAGCCACGCTGTTGTAACACGTGCAGAATGTGGCTTGGCATTGTCTTGCTGAAATAAGCTGGGGCGTCCATGAAAAAGACGTCGCTTGGATGGCAGCATATGTTGCTCCAAAACCTGTATGTACCTTTCAGCATTAATGGTGCCTTCACAGATGTGTAAGTTACCCATGCCTTGGGCACTAATGCACCCCCATACCATCACAGATGCTGGCTTTTGAACTTTGCGCCTATAACAGTCCTGATGGTTCTTTTCCTCTTTGGTCCGTAAGACACGACGTCCACAGTTTCCAAAGACAATTTGAAATGTGGACTCATCAGACCACAGAACACTTTTCCACTTTGCATCAGTCCATCTCAGATGAGCTCGGGCCCAGCAAAGCCGGCGGCGTTTCTGGATCTTGTTGATGAATGGCTTTTGCTTTGCATAGTAGAGCTTTAACTTGCACTTACAGATGTAGCGACGAACTGTAGTTACTGACAGTGGTTTTCTGAAGTATTCCTGAGCCCATGTGGTGATATCTTTTACACACTGATGTCGGTTTTTGATGCAGTACCGCCTGAGGGATCGAAGGTCACGGGCATTCAATGTTGGTTTTCGGCCTTGCCCCTTACGTGTAGTGATTTCTCCAGATTCTCTGAACCTTTTGATGATATTACGGACCGTAGATGGTGAAATTCCTAAATTCCTTGCAATAGCTCGTTGAGAAAAGTTGTTCTTGAACTGTTCGACAATTTGCCCACGCATTTGTTCACAGAGTGGTGACCCTCGCCCCATCCTTCTATGTGGATGACTGAGCATGTCAAGGAAGCTGCTTTTATACCCAATCATGGCACCCACCTGTTCCCAATTTGCATGTTCACCTGTGGGATATTCCAAATAAGTGTTTGATGAGCATTCCTCAAATTTCTCTGTCTTCTTTGTCACTTGTGCCAGCTTTTTTGAAACATGTTGCAGGCATCAAATTCCAAATGAGCTAATAATTGCAAAAAATAACAAAGTTTACCAGTTCGAACGTTAAGTATGTGGTCTTTGCAGTGTGTTCAATTGAATATAGGTTGAAAAAGATTTGCAAGTCATTGTATTCTGTTTTTATTTGCGATTTCCACAACGTGCCAACTTTTCTGGTTTTGGGCTTGTATATATATATATATCCATCCATTTTTTTCCGCTTATCCGGGGTCGGCCATATCAAAGGGCCTGGTACCCCATACTCCCGGAGTACCCCCCACAGAACCCCCCGAGGGACGCGGTCGAATGCCTTTTCCAAGTCCACAAAGCACATGTAAACTGGTTGGGCAAACTCCCACGCACCCTCCAGGACCCTGTTGAGGGTGTAGAGCTGGTCTAGTGTTCCACGACCAGGACGAAAACCACACTGCTCCTCCTGAATCCGAGGTTCGACTATCCGACGGACCCTCCTCTCCAGAACCCCTGAATAGACCTTACCAGGGAGGCTTAAGAGTGTGATCCCTCTATAGTTGGAACACACCCTACGGTCCCCCTTTTTGAATAGGGGAACCACCACCCCAGTCTGCCAATCCAAGGGAACTGCCCCCGATGTCCACGCGATATTGCAGAGTCGCGTAAGCCAACACAACCCCACAACATCCAGAGCCCTAAGGAACTCAGGACGAATCTCATCCACCCCCGGAGCCTTGCCACCGCGGAGCTTTTTAACCACCTCGGCGACCTCAGCACCAGAGATTGGAGAGCCCGACCCAAAGTCCCCAGGCTCCGCTTCCTCAGTGGAAGACGTGCCAGTAGGATTGAGGAGGTCTTCGAAGTATTCCGCCCACCGACTCACAACATCCCGAGTTGAGGTCAACAGCACGCCATCCCCACCATAAATGGTGTTGGTCGCGTACCGCTTTCCCCCCCTGAGACGCCGGATGGTG
>JBBPBX010000513.1:5678-42285 GCA_038048925.1 Garcialebias charrua
ACTTAGCACTTGTACAGCTATCCCTACTTCACGGTTTTTCATTTATCGCGGCTGCAGGGCTTCAGGGTACAGATCCACCGTGATAAACTAATAAAATAAAGGGACAACTGTACATCATTTCTTTTTTTTTTTCCTTGCTTTTTTTATGTTTCTTTAAAATCCAATGAAACGTTCAGGAGATGTTTTGCTAACATACACACAAACACAAGCGGTTACATTATTTCCCACCTTTTATGGCAGTATTTGATAAGTATAAAAGTTTTTTTCTAAATTGTCAATAATTACTATGGAAGATTAAAATTTGGGGGCAGAGTTTTCATCAAATGTTTTTCTTATAATCATGAGCCTGGGGAGAATCACCGAGGGCCAGAAATAGTTCAAAATAACAGTAAATGTGGATGAGAGGAAACGGGTCGTGTTTCAGCTCTGCTCTTGTAAGTCTGTGTGGACCCGTGGTGCCACTGAGAATACTGGACTCCTTCCAGAGGTTCAGCCTTTGGATGTTTGTGTTAATAAAATGTTAAACCTAATGTTTAACTGCTTGGTCGACTGACCTTGAGCCGACTGTTTTGACGAGTGGCTGTATAGAATAAACCACTTTGTCAGTTTGTCTGAATAGTGTAGATGTGCTGTAAATAAATTTTATGAATATGAAATTGTTTAAACTCACTACACATTATCATCTATATTCATTAATTTGTCAGTTAAAAAAAATAAAAATAGCAAAAATCCCATAACATTTTAGCACCAAAGGTAGCAAATTTTCTGTTTTTGACAAAATAAAAAGACGTCATAGTTTATTTTTCATAAAGAAAAAATATATATATTTTTTTCTGATATCTTACAGTCCACTGAAAATGGCCGTTGTAAATATTTTGAGCTCTTATTGTGAAACTCGGTCTGTTCAGTGTGGTCTCGTGACCTGACTGACAGACGAAACACACCGGCCTCTTGTTTCTTCTCCAGCTGGATTAAATAAGTCAATAATGGGACGGCTGTGTGGCCAAATAACAGCCTCGGGTCATGCAGGAGAGCTGAAGGAATACATAAACTTTGTTCCTGCCTTTCCTTCTTGTAGCCTTCAAGGAGAATATTTTTCTTTCTGTCAAACTGACATGTTTATTTTTACTTTTTTAAACTGTACTGTTAAGTAATTTCTCTATAATCCAGCTGTCAACCTGCAAAAAGGAGAGTTGAACTTACCGTATTTTCCAGCCTATAAGTCGCAGTTTTTTTATACTAATTTTCATGTCCTGCGACTTATGCGGCGAAGCGACATATTTAGGGAATTTTTCCCATATTTTTAGACCAATTTTTGGCTGAGATATGGTCGTTTCCATTCATTCTGATGAAAAAAATGGAGCAGTACCACTTTCGGCCGCTAGGATCCACTGACCGTTCCCAGTTCAGGTGTCCGACAGAAGCCTCCTCTGCTCAGACTGACTCTGTCGCAGCACGGCCTCCTGCTCTCTGGAGGTCTGAACTACTGTTACCTCAGTGTTTGACTGTTAGCAAAATAGCACTTTGAGATTTTCATTAATAAAAAGTGCGTTATAAATTAAATTCATTATTATTATTATTATTATTATTAAATAGCTCATGAACCACAAGACAGATTTTGATGAAACTTCCAGAAAGTAATCACTGGATGGACATTTACAACTGATTAGCTGTAGGAGCTAATCAGTAGCCTTCCCATGGGCTCACCACCTATGGGAGGGGCCAAAGGGGTCGGGTGCAATGTGGGATGGGTGGTGGCCGAGGGCGGGGACCCTGGCGGTCTGATCCTCGGCTACAGAAGCTGGCCATTGGGACATGGAATGTCACCTCTCTGGTGGGGAAGGAGCCTGAGCTAGTGTGTGAGGTTGAGAGGTTCCGGCTAGAAATAGTCGGACTCACCTCAACGCATGGCTCTGGCTCTGGAACCAGTTTCCTTGAGAGGGGTTGGACACTCTTCCACTCTGGAGTTGCCCCTGGTGAGAGGCGCCGAGCAGGAGTGGGCATACTTGTTGCCCCCCATCTTGGTGCCTGTACGTTGGGGTTCACCCCGGTGAACGAGAGGGTAGCCTCCCTTCGCCTACGTGTGGGGGGACGGGCTCTGACTGTTGTTTGTGCCTATGCGCCAAACGGCAGCGCAGATTACCCACCCTTTTTGGAGTCCTTGGAGGGGGTATTGGAGAGTGCGCCTCCTGGGGACTCCCTTGTTCTGCTGGGGGACTTCAACGCTCACGTGGGCAATGACAGTGAGACCTGGAGGGGTGTGGTTGGGAGGAACGGCCCCCCTGATCTGAACCCGAGTGGTGTTCTGTTATTGGACTTCTGTGCTCGTCATGGATTGTCCATAACGAACACCATGTTCAGGCATAAGGGTGTACATATGTGCTCTTGGCACCAGGACACCCTAGGTCGCAGTTCGATGATCGACTTTGTTGTCGTCTCATCTGATCTGCGGCCGCATGTCCTGGACACTCGGGTGAAGAGAGGGGCGGAGCTGTCAACTGACCACTACCTGGTGGTGAGTTGGCTCCGATGGTGGGGGAGGATGCCGGTCAGACCTGGCAGACCCAAACGTATTGTGAGGGTCTGCTGGGAACGTCTGGCAGAGTCTCCCGTAAGACGGAGCTTTAACTCCCACCTCCGGGAGAGCTTTGAACACGTTCCGAGGGAGGCGGGGGACATTGAGTCCGAGTGGGCCATGTTCCGCGCCTCTATTGTCGAGGTAGCTTATCAGAGTTGTGGCCGCAAGGTTGTTGGTGCCTGTCGTGGTGGCAACCCTCGAACCCGGTGGTGGACACCGGCGGTGAGGGATGCTGTCAGGCTGAAGAAGGAGTCCTATTGGGCCTTTTTGGCCTGTGGGACCCCGGAAGCAGCAGATAGGTACCGACAGTCCAAGCGGCATGCGGCTCGGGTGGTTGCTGAGGCAAAAACTCGGGCGTGGGAGGAGTTCGGAGAGGCCATGGAGAATGACTTCCGTACGGCTTCGAGGCGATTCTGGTCCACCATCCGGCGTCTCAGGGGGGGAAAGCGGTACGCGACCAACACCATTTATGGTGGGGATGGCGTGCTGTTGACCTCAACTCGGGATGTTGTGAGTCGGTGGGCGGAGTACTTCGAAGACCTCCTCAATCCTACTGGCACGTCTTCCACTGAGGAAGCGGAGCCTGGGGACTTTGGGTCGGGCTCTCCAATCTCTGGAGCTGAGGTCACCGAGGTGGTTAAAAAGCTCCGCGGTGGCAGGGCTCCAGGGGTGGATGAGATTCGCCCTGAGTTCCTTAGGGCTCTGGATGTTGTGGGGTTGTGTTGGCTTACGCGACTCTGCAATATCGCGTGGACATCGGGGGCAGTTCCCTTGGATTGGCAGACTGGGGTGGTGGTTCCCCTATTCAAAAAGGGGGACCGTAGGGTGTGTTCCAACTATAGGGGGATCACACTCTTAAGCCTCCCTGGTAAGGTCTATTCAGGGGTTCTGGAGAGGAGGGTCCGTCGGATAGTCGAACCTCGGATTCAGGAGGAGCAGTGTGGTTTTCGTGCTGGTCGTGGAACACTGGACCAGCTCTACACCCTCAACAGGGTCCTGGAGGGTGCGTGGGAGTTTGCCCAACCAGTTTACATGTGCTTTGTGGACTTGGAGAAGGCATTCGACCGCGTCCCTCGGGGGGTTCTGTGGGGGGTACTCCGGGAGTATGGGGTACCAGGCCCATTGATATGGGCTGTTAGGTCCCTGTACGACCGGTGTCAGAGCTTGGTCCGCATTGCCGGCAGTAAGTCAGGCTCGTTTCCGGTGAGAGTTGGACTCCGCCAAGGTTGCCCTTTGTCACCGATTCTGTTCATAACTTTTATGGACAGAATTTCTAGGCGCAGCCAAGGTGTTGAGAGGATCCGTTTTGGTGGCCTTAGAATCGCTTCTCTGTTTTTTGCAGATGATGTGGTCCTATTGGCTTCATCAGATCGTGATCTACAGCTTTCGCTGGAGCGGTTTGCAGCCGAGTGTGATGCGGCCGGGATGAGGATCAGTTCCTCCAAATCCGAGGCCATGGTCTTGAGCCGGAAAAGGGTAGCATGCCCTCTCCGGGTCGGGGATGAGGTCCTGCCCCAAGTGGAGGAGTTTAAGTATCTCGGGGTCTTGTTCACGAATGAGGGAAAACTGGAGCGTGAGATCGATAGGCGGATAGGTGCAGCATCCGCAGTGAAGCGGGCTCTGTACCGGTCTGTCGTGGTGAAGAGAGAGCTGAGTCGAAAGGCAAAGCTCTCAATTTACCGATCGATCTACGTTCCCACCCTCATCTATGGTCATGAGCTTTGGGTTGTGACCGAAAGAACGAGATCTCGGATACAAGCGGCTGAAATGAGTTTTCTCCGCAGGGTGTCTGGACTCTCCCTTAGAGATAGGGTGAGAAGCTCAGTCATCCGGGAGGGACTCGGAGTAGAGCCGCTGCTTCTCCACATCGAGAGGAGCCAGTTGAGGTGGCTCGGGCATCTGGTTAGGATGCCTCCTGGACGCCTCCCTGGGGAGGTGTTCCGGGCATGTCCCACCGGGAGGAGGCCCAGAGGAAGACCCAGGACACGCTGGAGGGACTATGTTTCTCGGCTGGCCTGGGAATGCCTTGGGATTCCCCCAGAGGAGCTGCTCCATGTGGCTGGGGAGAGGGAAGTCTGGGCCTCCCTACTTAGGCTGCTACCCCCGCGACCCAACCCCGGATAAGCGGACGAAAATGGATGGATGGATGGATAGCTGTAGGAGATGTTTGAGTTAAAATAAAATTTACAGTATTTATAATTTATTTCGTATTTATTTTACGTTTGGAAGAGCCGTCAAAGCGAAACTATTTAAATCCAGCTGATTTGACAATTACAGTACGTTCATTTATTAAGGTAAAGTTCAGCTCAGAAACACTTTTGCTATGTCAGCAAACAATTTTTTTTTTACGTGTTTATCTTGGTAAATTTTAAAGAAATGCGTTCCCACCCGTGCAGGTGCACGTAGCGGAACTAATTTTTAAATCCAGCTGATTTGACAATTATGTTCATTTATTAAGGAAAAGTTCAGCTAAGACACATCTTTGCTATAATTTTCAGCAAACAAATAATTGTTTTTACCGTGTTAATCTTGTTAAAGTCCTTCTGTGCACGCTCCTGCGGCCATTTCGCAGCCAATCCATTTTTGGCAAAACACCAGCCCACATTTCCGGGTTGTCAGCAGTGACGCGTAACATACGCGACGCGTCAGCGGTGACGCATAATAGATGCGACGTATACGGAGGTGCGACACGTTTATGGATTTTTTCCACTTTATTGGACGTAATTGGACTAATGCGACATATAGGGCGGAGCGACTTAAATGGTGGAAAGTACGGTAATGTAATATAGTGAATACCCTGATGCATGCTCAATAATCCAGGTAGAAAAATCTAACAAAGCTAAGTCTGGTCCTCTGGACATTCAAAAAACAAAATAAAACAGTGAAGGTTTGCAGTAAATATCAATGATTATCCTTAAATTTGATTTAAAGTTTGGAAAGAATCTGTTAATGGATTTGATGCAACAGCTTTTAAATTTTTAACATTGAAATGTTGTTGCTACTAAAATAATTTTTTCTCTTCTTCACTTAAACTGAGGTCAAAGTTTAAGCACAATAACCCATAAAGGCTTGCATTGTTTTATATCATATACAGTATGTTTTTGACAAACGCTCACTGACGAGCACCGTGTAGCTGTTGTCATTGACTGGCCCCTGTTGTCTGATGTAAACAATTGCTTCCCTTTGTTTGCATGGGGGGAGGGGGGGGGGTTGTGATTTTGCACATACAGTGGATCAGTGTTGACTTGAAATTAGCAGCAGGTTGATCTTTGTGTCTCCATATATATATACTCGATAAATATTGGCAATAGATGCTCGTGGTATTGATTTTTTAAATTTTTTATTGCAACTAATCAAATCAAAAACTGCTTGTGACTGCTCATCACTGATTGCATGTTGCAAACTATAAAGCTGTTATTGATATCTATTTATTTGGAAACTTGATATTTACTGGTAAGTATATTAAGTTAAAGAAGACAGAATAAATTTTGAGCATTTTGAGATACAGTTAAAACCAGAATTTTTTATAAACACTGTCTGTAAAAACACATAACCCACAGTCTGACACGAAATCAGTTTTAGGTCGGTTAGAATTAGGGCAGAACGATTTTGGAAAATATTCTAATTGCAATTTTTTTACCTCAATTTTACGATCGCGATTTAATGGTCCACTGACATGATTTTACTACTATTCATCAAATTGCTCAAAATATATATATTTTATCATTTAAATATGTTCGTTTTTGCAAACAAAATGATAAATCACTTTAATTTTGCTTTAAAAGTGATTTTGAACTTCAAGCCATGTTTAATCATGGGAAATCCGATTACACGTGAACGCACCATCTGTGACGTAGTGTGCAGAGTGTGAGGCAGAGGGCTCTGGTCTCTTTAATAGCAGACAATTTAAAACCACACGAATTTAGCAATCTATGTGAAGATTTGAGCTGTTTGTCTTCATTTTGGGAAGCAGAAAATAGTTTGGGTGATGGAACAAGAAACAACAGGATCTAATTTAGGTCTGATGCTGTATCAGACTTACCTTCATGTCGAGCTGCTCACACCCGCGCACCGTGACAAGCCCAGAGCTCTGCCTCACACTCTGCACACTACGTCACAGATGGTGCGTTCGTGTGTAATCGGATTTCCCATGATTAAACACGGCTTGAAGTTCAAAATCACTTTTAAAGCAAAATTAAAGTGATTTATCATTTTGTTTGCAAAAACGAACATATTTAAATGATAAAATATATATATTTTGAGCAATTTGATGAATAGTAGAAAAATCATGTACCGGTAAGTGGATCTTTAATATGCAATTATTTTTTCAATATCTACTTTTCATGTATTTTTCAATGAACACAAGTAATAAATCATCTGTTTCAGTTGCAAAAAAACTCCTGTTTTCAGCTCCGCTGCAACACTGTTTATGCATTATTATTATTATTATTATTATTATTGTTATTGTTATTGTTATTATTATTATTATTATTGTTTAGCTCCGGGATGGCAACTTGGCTACCGTATTTTCCGGGCTATAAGTCGCACCTTTTTGCCTAATTTGCATGCCCTGCAACTTATAGAGAGGTGAGACTAGTTTATGGATTTCCCCCCATATTTTTAGACCAATTTTTGGCTCAGATATGACCGTTTTTCCATTTTGGCAAAAATGGTGCAGTACCGCTTTCGGCCGCTAGGGTACACAAACCGTTCCCACCTCATGTGTCCGACGAGAGCCTCCTCTGGACGGACTCAGTATGTCGCAGCCCGACCTCCTGCTCTGGAGGTATGAACTAGCTACTTCGCTATTAGCTCAGTGTTTGTTAGCAAAATACTTCGCTATTAGCTCAGTGTTTGTTAGCAAAATAGGTCAAGAACCACAGGACAGATTTTGATCAAACTTACAGAACGTAATCACTAGGTGAATATTTACAACTGATTATCTTTATGAGATGTTTAAGATAAAATTCGATGTTTCATAGACGTAAATGTGTTGCGGTTAGCTTAGTTGATTTTTCCTTGTGTTAGCTTAGTTGATTTTTCCTTGTTTGTTTGAGCAAATAGCTCATAAACCACACAGCAGATTTTTTTTTTTCAAACTTACAGAAAGTAATCACTAGATGTACATTTACAAACTGTTAGCTGTTGGAGTTATTTGAGATAAAATTCAATGTTTTATAGACGTAAATGTGTCGCGGTTAGCTTAGTTGTTTTTCCTTGTACTTTTTCAAAGCGAAAAAATTTAAATCCAGCAGATTTGACCATTACGTGAATTTATTAAGGAACGGTTAAGCTAAGACACATGTTTGCTATAATTTTCAGCAGACAAATAATTGTTTTTACCGTGTTAATCTTGTGAAAAGTCCTTCCGTGCATGCTTCTGTGGTCGTCATTTTCAGCAGGGCAAATGACGCGCTGACGCGTCGCGTAGCGGTGACGCATAATAGATGTGACTTATATAAAGGTGCGACCTGTTTATGGATTTTTCCAATTTATTGACACTAATTGGACAAAGCGACTTATATAAAAGTGCGACCTATAGTCCAGAAAATACTGTAATATGTGTGAGCGAGGGCATCCTGTACTGCTTATCCATTGTTTACCAAAGCAGTAAACCCAGGCTTGGTCACTATATTAATGGGCATCATGTCTTTTGCTATGAACTCTGTTACTGCTCGAGTTATTTCCACGTGCTATTTCGAATCATTTTCATATGGAGTAATACCTTCGAACAGTTCAGTCAGTGATCCCCGTTGGCTGGTAATTTTGCTTACTTTAAGTTGAAGCACTGGTCGTTGGCATTCTAGCCATGCAACTATCGTAAATGGCTTTGTGATGCTTTTTGAAGGGTTGATAAAGGTTTGTGGTGTTACCTTGAGAGGTAGCAACAACAGCAAGGCAGTTTCTGCACAATACATGTCGTTGTGCAGTGTCTTCTTTTTTATCCATCCATCCATCCATCCATCCATCTTCTTCCGCTTATCCGGGGTCGGGTCGCGGGGGTAGCAGCCTAAGTAGGGAGGCCCAGACTTCCCTCTCCCCAGCCACTTGGAGCAGTTCCTCCGGGGGAATCCCAAGGCGTTCCCAGGCCAGCCGAGAAACATAGTCCCTCCAGCGTGTCCTGGGTCTTCCTCTGGGTCTCCTCCCGGTGGGACATGCCCGGAACACCTCACCAGGGAGGCGTCCAGGAGGCATCCTAACCAGATGCCCGAGCCACCTCAACTGGCTCCTCTCGATGTGGAGAAGCAGCGGCTCTACTCCGAGTCCCTCCCGGATGACTGAGCTTCTCACCCTATCTCTAAGGGAGAGTCCAGCCACCCTGCGGAGAAAACTCATTTCAGCCGCTTGTATCCGAGATCTTGTTCTTTCGGTCATAACCCAAAGCTCATGACCATAGATGAGGGTGGGAACGTAGATCGATCGGTAAATTGAGAGCTTTGCCTTTTGACTCAGCTCTCTCTTCACCACGACAGACCGGTACAGCGCCCGCTTCACTGCGGACGCTGCACCTATCCGCCTATCGATCTCACGCTCCAGTTTTCCCTCATTCGTGAACAAGATCCCGAGATACTTAAACTCCTCCACTTGGGGCAGGACCTCCTCCCCGACCCGGAGAGGGCATGCTACCCTTTTCCGGCTCAAGACCATGGCCTCGGATTTGGAGGAACTGATCCTCATCCCGGCCGCATCACACTCGGCTGCAAACCGCTCCAGTGAAAGTTGTAAATCACGAACTGATGAAGCCAGTAGGACCACATCATCTGCAAAAAACAGAGAAGCGATTCTAAGGTCACCAAAACGGATCCTCTCAACACCTTGGCTGCGCCTAGAAATTCTGTCCATAAAAGTTATGAACAGAATCGGTGACAAAGGGCAACCTTGGCGGAGTCCAACTCTCACCGGAAACGAGCCTGACTTACTGCCGGCAATGCGGACCAAGCTCTGACACCGGTCGTACAGGGACCTAACAGCCCTTATCAAAGGGCCTGGTACCCCATACTCCCGGAGTACCCCCCACAGAACCCCCCGAGGGACGCGGTCGAATGCCTTCTCCAAGTCCACAAAACACATGTAAACTGGTTGGGCAAACTCCCACGCACCCTCCAGGACCCTGCTGAGGGTGTAGAGCTGGTCCAGTGTTCCACGACCAGGACGAAAACCACACTGCTCCTCCTGAATCCGAGGTTCGACTATCCGACGGACCCTCCTCTCCAGAACCCCTGAATAGACCTTACCAGGGAGGCTTAAGAGTGTGATCCCCCTATAGTTGGAACACACCCTACGGTCCCCCTTTTTAAATAGGGGAACCACCACCCCAGTCTGCCAATCCAAGGGAACTGCCCCCGATGTCCACGCGATATTGCAGAGTCGCGTAAGCCAACACAACCCTACAACATCCAGAGCCCTAAGGAACTCCGGGCGAATCTCATCCACCCCCGGAGCCTTGCCACCGCGGAGCTTTTTAACCACCTCGGCGACCTCAGCACCAGAGATCGGAGAACCCGACCCAAAGTCCCCAGGCTCTGCTTCCTCAGTGGAAGACGTGCCAGTAGGATTGAGGAGGTCTTCGAAGTATTCCGCCCACCGACTCACAACATCCCGAGTTGAGGTCAGCAGCACGCCACCTCCACCATAAATGGTGTTGGTCTCGTACCTCTTTCCCCCCCTGAGACGCCGGATGGTGGACCAGAATCGCCTCGAAGCCGTACGGAAGTCATTCTCCATGGCCTCTCCGAACTCCTCCCACGCCCGAGTTTTTGCCTCAGCAACCACCCGAGCCGCATGCCGCTTGGACTGCCGGTACCTATCAGCTGCTTCCGGGGTCCCACAAGCCAAAAAGGCCCAATAGGACTCCTTCTTCAGCCTGACAGCATCCCTCACTGCCGGTGTCCACCACCGGGTTCGAGGGTTGCCACCTCGACAGGCACCAACAACCTTGCGGCCACAGCTCCGATAAGCTGCCTCGACAATAGAGGCGCGGAACACGGCCCACTCGGACTCCATGTCCCCCGCCTCCCTCGGAACGTGTTCAAAGCTCTCCCGGAGGTGGGAGTTAAAGCTCCGTCTTACGGGAGACTCTGCCAGACGTTCCCAGCAGACCCTCACAATACGTTTGGGTCTGCCAGGTCTGACCGGCATCCTCCCCCACCATCGGAGCCAACTCACCACCAGGTAGTGGTCAGTAGACAGCTCCGCCCCTCTCCTCACCCGAGTGTCCAAGACATGCGGCCGCAGATCAGATGAGACGACAACAAAGTCGATCATCGAACTGCGACCTAGGGTGTCCTGGTGCCAAGAGCACATATGGACACCCTTATGCTTAAACATGGTGTTCGTTATGGACAATCCATGACGAGCACAGAAGTCCAATAACAGAACACCACTCTGGTTCAGATCAGGGGGGCCGTTCCTCCCAACCACACCCCTCCAGGTCTCACTGTCATTGCCCACGTGAGCGTTGAAGTCCCCCAGTAGAACAAGGGAGTCCCCAGGAGGCGCACTCTCCAATACCCCCTCCAAGGACTCCAAAAAGGGTGGGTAGTCTGAGCTGCCGTTTGGTGCATAGGCACAAACAACAGTCAGAGCCCGTCCCCCCACACGTAGGCGAAGGGAGGCTACCCTCTCGTTCACCGGGGTGAACCCCAACGTACAGGCACCAAGATGGGGGGCAACCAGTATGCCCACTCCTGCTCGGCGCCTCTCACCAGGGGCAACTCCAGAGTGGAAGAGTGTCCAACCCCTCTCAAGGAAACTGGTTCCAGAGCCAGAGCCATGCGTTGAGGTGAGTCCGACTATTTCTAGTCGGAACCTCTCAACCTCACACACTAGCTCAGGCTCCTTCCCCACCAGAGAGGTGACATTCCATGTCCCAATGGCCAGCTTCTGTAGCCGAGGATCAGACCGCCAGGGTCCCCGCCCTCGGCCGCCACCCATCTCACATTGCACCCGACCCCTTTGGCCCCTCCCACAGGTGGTGAGCCCATGGGAAGGGGGACCCACGTCTCCTCTTCGGGCTGTGCCCGGCCGGGCTCCATGGGTAAAAGCCCGGCCACCAGGCGCTCGCCAGCGTGCCCCACCTCCGGGCCTGGCTCCAGAGTGGGGCCCCGGTGACCCGCGTCCGGGCGAGGGAAAACTTAGTCCATTAATTGTACTCATCATAGGGGTTTTTGGGCTGCACTTTGTCTGATCCCTCACCTAGGACCTGTCTGCCTTGGGTGACCCTTCTAGGGGCATGAAGCCCCTGACAGCATAGCTCCTAGGATCATTGGGACACTCAAACCCCTCCACCACGGTAAGGTGGCAGCCCAGGGAGGGGCTGCCACATCTTCTTTTTTATAGCCAAAATAATTTCAAACAACGGACGTGCTGCCGCTCTTTGGTACCAAACTTTCAGATGTGTCAGCTTCTGTCGAGCCTGACGCCACTGTGCAACTGGTTAAAGCAAAGTGTTGACCTCTCCCTTCTCCGCTTTGTTCCGCTCCGCTCACTCGCAAGTCCTGTAACCAGATCACGTGACCAGTCAAATTGCAGCCTTTGCAATTAGAAAACCTCGTTTTATCATTTGCAATATTATTGCAAATGCAATTACTTGTTAGAATTTACAAAATATTTTCTCTTTGCTGACATAATGGGAATGTAAAACCTGAATGATTTGAGACATTTTTTGTTACTTTCCATAAAGTCACAAGTTTGCATACTGTACGTGTTCTTATGCAGCATTGCTTTTAAACTGTATGAGCTGGGTCAAACATTACGGGTATGCTGCAAGCTTCTCACAATAAATAGTTTTGTGGAATTGGTCCCATTCCTCCTGACATCGGAGCGGATCTGAGTCAGGTTTGTAGGCCGCCTTGCTCACACACGTCTTTTAAAAAAAGATGTCAAACAAAGATGGAGTGTGTTGGAGGTGTACCATCCACTGGTGTGCCTCTAATTAATTCAAACATTTGTCAGCTGGCCTATCAAAAGCTTTCAATGCTATGATATCATCGTCATCATCATCGTCTCAGATTATCAGATTATATAAAGGTGTAGCGATTCAAGTGTGTGACTTTAAATAAAGTACAAAAACCTCACTAGAGTATTTAACAACTGGGGATGATTTTGTGAATCCTAACTGATCTAAAGCAGGAAATATTCTGATTTAATGTCAGACAGAGAGGAAAATGATAAATGTATATCTTTTTTTTTTTACCGTGTCTGTAAACATCTGTTTTCCTCTGTAGTTAGTTAGTGTCAAAATGTTTTGCTTTGTTTCATATTTTATGTAATTCCATTTTGGTATGGATGTGTTTATGGTGCTCCTGATTCTGAGGCTCTTGTCTCCACATGCCGTCCTCTCTGTAGCGGAGTCTCTGAGTGTAACGTCCTCACCCAGAGGGGAGGTGACCCTCCAGGTTGGGTCTCCTCTCATCCTGACCTGTGAGGTGCTGGGCCTGCCGTCCGAGGTGAACTCAGGTCTGCTGGTGCAGTGGATGAAAAGGGGATCTGTAAGCAGTGATGCAGTGGGAGGAGGAGTCGAGGTATTCACGTTTTCATTCTGTTCATTTATTTTATTGTGAAAAGTTTATGATTTGACTCAGTATTTGTGTGTGTAGCATGACGTAAAGGGGTAACAGATTATTTACCATGGGGGGACTGTGACATGCTTTGCTTTCTGATAAGGTTCAGGTGGCCCAGATGAGTCCAGACGGTGTTGTGAGCTGGGGCGATGACCTCAGCAGAGCAAGTGGGGGCTCCATGGAGAAAATCGCAGAGAGGAAATACTCCCTGAAGCTCTTCTCAGCTCAGCCCTCCGACTCAGGGGTGTATCGGTGTGTGGTGAGTGTTTATGCTGGAAGGAAAAACCCTGGTCCCTCTACGCCTGCAACACTCACCCAGAGGTCAGAGGGTGTCACGGTCAACCTGAAGACCAAAGGTGAGCCTCAAGTAGCTGTTAATGCTATTTTTTATACCGTACCAGCTAGTGCTTTATGGATAAAACAGTTTCTCTGTTAGCCAACCAGTTCAATCCAGAGGGGCTTTCAGACAATGTCAGTTTAAATCAACTCTGAGCATGTTTATGCTTTAATACTTTCTCCTAAGACCTTCAGCACAGATGCAGACTGATGGTATTCTTCCATATTTAGTTATTTCCACTTTTACGGTGACTTTACAGTTCAGCAGCTCCTGTGCTATTCTGGTGTTGTTTGTCATTTTTGAATGTCTTGTTGGGGTCGGGCTGTAGACCATGTGACTGCAGTGAAACCTGCTACAAGTCATCCAACACTACTTATGTGTCTTTATATGGAAGAGGATTAGGGCCACGGTGCTTTTTTTTATCTCTGTGAAAAAAAAAACAGAATTCTGAGATTAAAGACAAATTTACCGGTAGAAAAAAAGTCAGAATTCTGAGATTAAAGTCAAAATTCTGACTTTAATTTCAGAATTCTGATTTTAATCTCAGAATTCTTATTTTAATCTCAGAATTCTGAGATTAAATCTGAGGAATTACGGTAATGTCAGCATGTAAATTAATGTAAACTGAATTAATCTCAGAATTCAGACTTTTTTTTCCTCAGAATTAAGGGAAACAAATTTTTGCACCGTGGCTCTAATCCTCTTCCGTAGTCTTTGTTTCCTCAAGTTTATCTAAATATTTATAAAGTTAAAATTTACTTCTTTTTTTTCTTGAGTGCACTGCAAAACAGTTTGATCATTATGTTAGTTCTCTTCATAGTAATAAAGAGGCATCACTTCCTTTTATTCTACAGACGTTTTGGTTTCAGCTGTGGCTCAGCTCCCCCGTGGCCCCCTGCTAAAACGGGGAAGCACCATCACCTTAATCTGCAACGTCACTGTGACAGCCACTGGTCCCACCCAGGCTCAGGTGCAGTGGCTGCGATGGCCAATCCCCAAAATTACCAAGAAGGAATCAGCTCCATTAGAGCCCCCTGCTGTCAAAGAGCCCTCACTTATAGCTGTTCTGATGTACAGCGGCGTCGCAAACATACTAAACAACAAGAGTGAGATCAGTATCGACCGGCTGTCTGCTGTCAGCTACAGACTGCGGGTCCACACGGTGACAGAAGAAGACCAGGGCATGTACATGTGTCGCGCTGAGGCGTGGGGGCAGGACCCACATGGAGGCTGGTACAAGTCTGGGGCCAAAGCAGAGTCCAATGCAGTGACTGTATACCTGTACGCCAGAGGTGAGAGCTTCATTGTTTTCTAATTGATTGTTACTATAGTGAATAAATATGAAGGTTTCTGTTTAAAACCAAACATTTATCACACTTTTATTTAGTTTCATTCAATTGTAACAAATCCCCATTATATATATATATATATATATATATATATTTTATTTATTTATTTTTAAACGTAGCTGGTGGCATCGGAGTAGTGCGGAGGGAGGAGAAATGTTTTATTTTAGTTAAAAAAAAAAAAAAATCAAACTAATGGATGGAAAAGGTCCAACTGTAACATTTGAATTGGAGTTGGAAGACAACCAGTTTAAGTTTCAACCCTTTATTCTTGACCACAAAAATAATTATAGAGCCCAGCTGTTTTGTATTTTACGACAGAGCTTTAGGGCCACACTAAGAAAAAATAAATAAAAGGCATAAAATTACGAGAATTAAGTCGAGTAAAGTCTTAATATTACGAGAATAAAGTCGTACGAGACTTTTTTTTAGCAGATCACTTTAATTTTATTTTTTCCCATGAGTCGGATCCACGATGCAACCTGTCAATCAAGCCAGTAGGCATGTCAGCAAATGACCAATCCAAAGCTAAATGCTCGTTACCTGCAGAGAGCTGCTGCAGCCCAGCAGAGCTGACAACTGTAAGCAGGTTCAAAGTCCTGATACTGATAATAATCTGATGCTGATGTTAAAACAGATTAAACATCTCCTTGTTTGTAAAACCAATACCAAATAACTTAACAAGATGCTCAACATTCTTTATTTTACCACAGTTAAAATGCGGTAAACCTGCTTTATCGTGTCAGAGTTCGGATAATATTACGACTCATTTAGCTTCGAATTGGTCATTTGCTGACACACCTACTGGATTGATTGATTGACAGGTCGCATCGTGGATCCGACTTGTGGGGGAAAAAAAAGAAGTCTCTTACGACTTTATTCTCATAATATTAAGACTTTATTCAACTTTATTCTCGTAATTTTATAGCCTGGTTGAAACCAGACCCTTGTCCTTCACTTTGCTTTGGACTAGGGTCTGGACTTTCTCCATAGAGAAACGATTTCTCCTGGAGATTTTTGAATAGACCAATCAGAGAACAGAAGGCGGAGTTTTGTTAGTTTAGCCTGGCGAGGTCCAGGCTATTCAGATAAATAGCTCAGAAACCACTCGGTGGATATTTTTTATGCTACCAGTGTGTAATTATATGGCTCTAATTTACTGACTGTTGGCCTGGATGAAACATTTGAGATAAAATTCGATTTTTTATCATTTATTTTCGTAGCGCACCCGAGGCTGTTTGGAAAATGTCAAACCGAAACTATTTAAATCCAGCAGATTTGACCATTTCGTGAATTGATTTAGGAACTGTTAAGCTCAGGAACACTTCTGATATAACGTCAGCTAAGAAATATATTTTTTATCAGCAGAGAAATAATAGTTTTTTACCTTGTTTTATTGAAAATTCCTTCGTGGCGGCAGCCATTTTGAATGACGACGTCAGTCGACGTCGTTCAAAACTCCGCCTTCTGCTCTCTGATTGGTCCGGTCAAAAATCGGCCGGAGAAATCGTTGTCTATGGGAGGAATCCCAGACTGTGCAGTGAAGGGAAATGAGAATTGAGCGGAGCTGTGCAGGAAGGCGAGGGCCAGGCTAGTAATTTTATGGCTTAAACATTTTTTTTAGCATGGCCCTAAAGCTCCGTCGTCGATTTACACCTTCCTTCCTTTACAGTCAGTTTTTATTCATCTTTTAGAGAAAAAGTGAAGTTTATACATATCTAGAAACCGGTTTGGGTTGATAAAAATGAAGGAATTTCAACTGGAAAAGATTATTAGTGATATTTTTCTTACAACTGAACATCTGAAGGTTTTTGACTGAAATGATCAACAGTTGAAATATAGGAGGCCTGAGCAAATCAGAAGACTTGAACTTAAATAATCAAAATATGTTCCAATAAATTGTATCTCATACCTAAGCTTCACTATCTGTACATCCTTCTTGGAGAAATGTGTCCAAATCATGACGTTTTAAATCTTTTCTTCAGTGGAAGACCTCCTCCTCATCCCTTTGGTGGTTGGAGTCTCTTCAGCTTTATTCATCGGCATCGTCATCATCTCAGCTGTAACCTGCTGCTTCATGAAGCGGTTAGCGAGACAGCGTGTTCCAAAATAAGTGTCCCACCGCCTCCAGCTGACTTCTTTTTACTGAAAGAGGCTTTGAACGGATCGTAACGAAAGGAAAGTCCCTCAAGAAAGGACGTGAAGATGAGTTCAAGTTAGAGATGACTTTCACATTTTGTCTGTTTTTTGCGTTCAGATTTTTGCTTCACGTTAAATGTTTAATGGTATGCACCAGTAACTTAGTTTTTTAAGTGTCCAACCACTTCGTTGGGTATTTCAAGCATGAAATGTCTGATCGGTTCCTGTTTTCATGTGAACCTTCACATTTTCAGTGCTAAAAAAAAGCATGGCTGGAACTGAAAGACTTTAACTGGATTTTTGTGAAATAAAAACATATTTGCATAAATGTAATATTTTTATACAAACAACTGTTTTTTGTTGTTTTTTTTTCTTCAGAATTGAACCTTTTATTTTTAAACATGACACTAAATATATAGGTCACTGTGACTATTGATGGTTTCCTGTAAACAAAAGCAGTTCTGTTTTCCAGCTTCTCTTTCCTTAAACTGCATGTTATTTTAATACAAAACTCCCCAGTGTGTAATGTGCATGGTTTAGGTCACATGAAGGCTGATGAGCCTCCAGAATCCTAATACGAGCAGGGACAGCCCAGAGCAGCGCTGCACGTCAACAAACTCTGTCTGTGCTAATAGATGGTTCTATTCTGACTCAAACCACTAGAGAATGAAACAACTTTAAGCATTTCTCACCATCGCTGCTTCGTTTTACAGTAAGATGTTCATGCAGATATTTGTATTTTTTATATTTATTCCACTGTGTTGAAATATATTTAAACAAATTCATGCATTTAAGCTGTTTTGGTAAATTAAGACTGTGCTGTATACGTTTTTTTTGGTTTTTGTTTAACGTTCTGCCATCTGCTCCTTTAAAGCACTTGGACAAAAGAAAATCGAGACTGGGCCCCAAACCCTTTGGGATCCTTTTACTATGACGGAGCTTTAACAAAAAATAATATATATACGGTAAATGCTTTGCCACGCTAAGAAAATTTATTTTAAAAGCCATAAAATTACGAGAATAAAGTTGTACGAGACTTTAATTATTATTTTTTTTAACATTATTTTTTCCACGAGTCGGATCCACAATGCAACCTGTCAATCAATCCAGTAGGCGTGTCAGCAAATGACCAATTCGAAGCTAAATGAGTCAAAGAACTCCGACATGATAAAGCAGGTTTATTGCATTTTAACTGTGGTAAAATGAAGAATGTTGAGCACCTTGTTAAATTATACTTTGGTATTGGTTTTACAAACAAGGAGATGTTTAATCTGTTTTAACATCAGCATCAGATTATTATCAGTATCAGGACTTTGAACCTGCTTACAGTAAGGTGGTACGCTCTGATGGGCTGCAGCACAGCTCTGCAGGTAAGGAGCATTTAGCTTCTGATTGGTCATTTGCTGACACGCCTACTGGATTGATTGACAGGTTGCATCGTGGATCCGACTCGTGTAAAAAACAAATAATGTTTAAAAAAGAAAAAGTATCGTACAACTTTATTCTCGTAATTTTATGGCTTTTTAAATATATTTTCTTAGCGTGACCCTAAAGCTTCGTCGTATTTTACTTTCTTATCCTCGAGTTGAAAAGTCGTGTCTGTATTCTTTTGTTCTTTCATTGGATTAATGCTTCCTGTGATCTACCGAGTGCTTGTTTTAAGAAAAGCACTTCTGTGACATACAGTTTGTTTGTTCCACTGACTACCAGCGTTGTTGTTTCGTGTGTGCTGTCTTTAATGGAAACTTGTCCCCTAAAGTGAGTTTTTTTCTGAGGGGGTGCAGCCATATGACTGGAGGATTTAGTGAAGTCTCTCTTTGATCATCTTCATCCCCATCATGTGGTTTGGACCTCATAGTTATGCTACCAAGGCTTGTTATGACTGTAGCTCCTGTTGCAAGCCCTCAGAAATCTGCTGGAGTGATTTAGTTTGTCTGCACGTAAGATGGATAAAATCTGTCCTCCGCTTCGTGCTGAAAGAAACGTTCGGTCATGTCAGGGTGAATCCAGGGACGTTCTGTCTCTCTTTGGAATCTCTCCGTTCTTTCTGACTGCTGTTGCCAAATTCCTGATTGTAAAGGTACACACACATTTAAGGAGTAAAACCACATCTCTGCTTGCTTCCTGAGCCACTTTTTGTTAAAGCTGATCCCATAAATGTCACAGAGCTACATGCACAGCGACAAGGCGGTGCTGGCTGCTGTCTGTGTCAGATAGCAGTAAGCGAGTATTTGCTTGTTCTTCATCTCTAATCCCTGTTTATGACTGCAACGACTCCTGCCCTTCCCCCACTGTGTGTGTGGCTCACATACGATCCATTTCGACCTCTGTTCCCTGAGAATTACACTCATCCGTGAAGAGTTTTGCACATTGTATGCATAATAGAGAAGCACCAAAGTGTTGGTTTTGTTTTAAGTACCACTGTTCCTGAATGCATCTTACTGCCACTGAAAAAAATGTACTTTGTACTTAAAAGCCGGTTATTGTTCTGTTCTGCTACTTATGGTGCTTTGACAAACCTGCAGCTGATGAAACCAATAAACCACTCTGGATTATTTTGTGACTTTACTTTCTATTTGCCTTTTTTCTTCTTCTTCAGATTTGTTTATTTCAAAGTTGATCATGGCCAGCTTAGTGACTGTGCTACATTCTGCAGGAAGGAAATTGAATCCAGTCTGTTGGACAGAGCTCATGTGCTTCACTTATTGTTAAGTGCTACAAACCAGAACATTTCTCTGTGAATGCTGTGGTTTCCATGTTGGAAGCAGAGGCTCCAGTTCCAGATCAAGTTGTTGTGAGCTTATTCTTATGCAGGCAGATTTAAAATAAACTTATTTAGCTAAAAAAAAAAGCAATTCATAACTGTTTGATAAAAGGAATTCTAAAAAATATTCAGCAATAATGTTATCCTTGCAAGGCATTTTGAAAATCTGCATCCTGTTGTGGTTTCAAATCCCACAAACTTACATTTTATTACATTTTATTAGCTTCGTCTTCTTTTTTAAGCTGCTTGCTGTAGCAAACAGTCTGATTTACTACAAGACATGTCTGATAAATTCTGCATCGGTACAAATCTAGATTTGTATTTTACATAGAAAAAAAGCTTAATCTTGCCCAAATAACTGTCAACTTCAAAAGTTTGGTTTATTTGCTCTGCCCCCATGTGGCCAAATTGCAAATGATTTGTTTAAATGCAAACCTCTTTTTTTTTTTTTTTTTTGCCTTTAAATTCAACAGAAATAAAAACTAAAGGCCTTCCAAGCATGGAAATTCAATCTACAAAGCTTTATTAGATAAAAGAACTGTGTTAAACTAAAGCAAATAAAGAAAATGCTTTAAAAAAAAAAAGCTTTTGTTTTTAATTGCAGACAATCCATTAAAACTTACTTTTCCTCTAAAAGTTTCCTGTCTGTGCCTTTCAGACTGTGGTGTATCAGTTTACTGAGTTTTACGTCACTAATGCAAACAGTGCCAGCGTTAACCCTTCCTGTGTGTTCTGGAAAGACATTTTCCTGTATGTTAATAGAAAGTTAGAAATTGACCTACCATTTGACGCTAAAACTATACTGTTTGGGTTCTTTTGTTTAAATATCTCAAGAAAGTTTTTGTTGTAAATTTAATAGTACAAATTTTACATCCACAGCTGTAAATTATCCATGCTAAAACCTAGATTTATAGTGTTTTCTAATTATATTTCTTCTTACTTATCTACTTTAAAGTATTGTACCAATGCAAAAGCCATAAAAACTAAAACAATCTGTAACAAATTTCTGTTGTAAGCTGTCCAAAACATATTTTCATGTATTTTTTTGCATTCTTTCTCGTTTTTGCTATGCATCTCGAGCCATGTGTGTCATTGTAGGATTTTGTTGTACCGGTACTTGTTTTTTATGAAAAAAAAAAAAAAAAACTTCCTGTGTGATGATGCAGGCAGGAAGGCAAACAGGCTTTGTGGTGTTCTGCTAAGACACTGGAGACTCTAGTTGATTGATTGATTTAAATGCTTCATCAGCCAATCCATGCTAAATAAAACATTTAAAAAATTAAAATTCACCAAAACATGCAATAATGCACAGCAGTCTTTACCCCATCTGCTTTAAAAATGCTGATTGAACTTTGTAATATTATAAAAAGTAAGAAAATGCAAGACACACATATTTAATAATTCAAGAATAGAAGTATTTCCTGTTCAAGTTTTGTAAGAAATCTTACTGTAAATTCAGTGGAAATAACATTTTATCAAAAGTTAAATTGCTCACAACATGTGAGCTAAAATGTGAAATGATAAATTTCAAGAATAACATTGAAAAAAAATGTTGAATGAACATAAAAAAATAAAAATCAGTGAGTCAATGAGTGGTTAGAGCAGTCCTCCTCCAGTAGATGAGGATTCGATTCCAGCAGCAGCCACATGTTGAAGTGTCCATGGACAAGACACTGAACCCTCATTACCTCTGATGTGTGTCCCATCGGTGTATGAATGTGATAAATAACGATCAGTCTCTACAGAGTCAGATAGTGTAGTGCTGTGTGGAGGTAAATGAGGGCAAAGATTAGTGTAAATCGCTTTGAGTATCTTGATTAAATATAAAGTTGTTAAATACGTACAGTCCATTTTATTTAGTAAATCCAACTTTGTTCAGAATAATATACAGTATGTGCTTTTTATTGCCAGGGTGAATAAAATGTATTCAATTTTCTTTAAAGGGGACCACAGATGCAAAATTCACTTTTTAATGTTTTTGTACTCAACTTTGGGTATTTACTTCATAAAAAAACAGTCCTAAGGCCAAAAAAATGCACCCAGTGGTTTATTTACTATAAGTATATTTATTTATCTTAGATAGAAACGCGCCGATTGCACTTCCTGCGGTTTGTTACGTCACAAACCGCAGCCACAACCCACAGCCACAACCCAGAGCCATATAAAGTGAGAGTTGCGACACTTCCATAGAGTGCCGTTGTAAGAATGGAATGCGGAAGTCACGTGGGTCATGGAGGGGGCGATTTGTTCCATGTCTGTTTAACAGTCTGACTCTGCCTGCAGTAGCGCTCCGTCGCCGCCAGAGGGCGCAGCTCCACAAGGTTTCCATAGCCGTTGTTTGGAACGATTGACAGCCTATCGGCGACATCAAAGAGTGTCGGAACTCTCTATATATATGGCTCTGCCACAACCCATCCCAACCTTTGTCCCGCCCCCGTCACCTAGCAACCCCTGGTAATGCTCCACCCACGCGGTTCCTGAGTTCATCTCAGCCTGCACACTAGGTGGCGGTATGCACCTAACAGTTGTTTGCGATCCGCCATAAATCAAATGGAGAAGAAGAAGAATAGTTCATCTCAGCAGAATGGCTCCTAAAGTTAAATGTTGCGTTGTTGGCTGCATTACACAACATGTGTCGATACACACTCTTCCAGTCTCAGAGAGCAGAGATGCGTGGCTTAATTTTATTTTTAATGGCAATGTCCAGGCGACATTACCGAAGAAGAATTACACTTCTTATATGATGAAGGACTACTTTTGCACAACTGCCAGTTTGGTTGAGTGGTTAGCGCACTGGACCGCCACCCGGGAGACCTGAGTTCGCATCTTGTCCATTGCATCTTTTTTTTTTCCCCCTTTTTTTTTTAAAGCCTTTTGTTTCGGAGAAACCCTCTCTGACCCTCCTGGCGCAGATAATGGAGCACTAAGCAGATTTAAAATTGATAGTTTTCAGATAAAAAGACAGCACCGCTGTGAGTGTGTGTGTGTGTGTATGTGTGTCCGCCAGTGACTGCTCGCTCCCTCCAGCTCGCGCGCACGGTGAGAGTGAGGGAGAGAGGGAGTTGGACATGACAGGAAGAATAAAAAATGACACGACAACTTGTACACTGTGATCTGTTGCGGTCCAATTCAGCTCAGCTCGACTCTGTGGCAGTAACGTGAGTTGACTTCCTCGTCTGCCTTTGGAGGGCGGAGTTAATGTAAGCAGATCTTTGAAGGGCGTGCCACGAGATCTCATTATCATAAACCGGTCGTTCAAAACGAAAGTTAAAAATGGCAGAATTAAAAAGGGTATAATTGATTATCTAAGAATTATTTTGTGTATTAAATTGAATGAACAGTGTCTGGTAACCCCAAAGAAATACCATAAAATTTTTAAAAACATATCTATTAAAAACAAAAAAATATTTTTCTTTATATAGGTACTATTAGATTAGTTATAACGTTTTATTATTTGAACAATTCAGAGAATCAAAAATGTATTTTTAAATACAGTACAGTAAACTACTTTATATGACATGTGCCAGTTTTATACAGTATATTTATTTCATTTATTTTATCTGTTTATGAGACAGGCGGTACAGTGGCACAGAGTTGCCACTTCTCAGTGAGCAGGTCACTGGTCCAAATCCTGACCAGGTGCCTTTCAGGGTGGAGTTTGCATGTTCTTTTTGTGCATGCACGGGTTTTCTCTGGGTATTCCGGTTTCCTCAGTGACCCCTGTGACCCCAACAAAGGGAGAAGTGGGTAAAGATAATGGATGGTTATCTAAGAATAGACTGATGTTTTTAAAGTGCAGACTGGTTCATTCAATAAGTCAAAGCTGGAGAAATTGCATTTTCTGCAGAAATGCTCTGTGCACACTGAGTGCTAAAAGACTGAAAGATGCTAAAGAAGCTGAAGTTGTTAGCAATAACAGGAACAGAACACTAACTTAAAGCTAAAACTTCAAAAAGGCTAGCAAACAGCTCAATATAGCAAAACTCTAATTCAAAAAGACAACAAAATATTAGCCATAAGCTATAGAGCACAAAGCTAAAACAGCAAATCACTACCAAAAAGGTAAAAATTGCTAATGGCTAGCTAAAAGCAAGAAATTAAATACAGCAAGTACTCTGAAGCAGATGCAATATAAGGAATTAATAGATACAGTAATTATATTTATATGGAAAAATACTTGTCTGTAAAGTTTGTATATTTTGTAATACTTTGAAAAGTAAAAACACATCAAACAATTGTCATAGCTTGAGTGTCCTAAATGAGCTGAAGTTTGACATCTGAATGGTTACAATAGCACAAAGTAAACAGAAGTAGTCAAAAAATGAACAGAAGAATAGAAAAAGTAAAGAGAAACAGGACCATTAGAGTGTAAACAGAGACTCAGCGTTCACACCAATAGGTCAGCCAGTCCAGCTCAGCTGAGAACCAGCAGGATCACAGTAATCAATCCTAAAAGATCTGGCCTTACTGAAACAGCATAAAGGCCTAACTCTGAAAAAACAACAGCAAACAATAGAATCCATATATTTGCGTGAAGTAATGTCAAATGCCTTTTCCCCACCCATTCAAATATTTATTTAAGATTTACATAAAATAAAAAATATTTCACAAACATAAACTCAGTATGCAAATGTCTCTTTTTTGGTTAAATAAATATATTGCTTTTTGTTACGTAGAACTGATAAATTTATACACTTAAACACTCCTTCAGACCCTTTTTACACTGTTCTACTAGCACTGCATAAAGAATGAAAACAGAAAAACCACTTGCATGGTGTAAAAACACCAGCACCATCATAAGCTTCAAAAGAGCCCCTGAGACGGTGAAATGAAAACCACTGAAGGAAAAAGAAATCTGCTGCTCATTTCCAACTCGTTCCAGTGAAGTCCGTCCTCGTCTCCATTTTATTCAGCCCGTCTTCGCGTTCATCTTGAGCTGTTCTGCAGACATTCAGCCTCATGTCTGATAGCTGCAGGACCAGGATCGAGGCAACACCGCCTCCCAGATACCATCCTGTTGAAGAAGAGGAGGAGAATTATTGAAGGGATACATGCCACCTTCTATTAATATCTGCATCCACTACATATAAGTATTTATAACCACATATCATTTTGCCGAGAGTACTTCTATTTTTGTTAAGCCGTTGTGAGTGTGGCTTTTGAGGATTTTAATTTTCAGGGCTACACAGATGCAGAGATTCATGGTGGAGTTAAGAGTGTTAAATTCAGCTGTGCACATCTGTCATCCTCCACAGCTTTGTCTTTATGAAACGCCTAAGACAGAGGCTTTCTGAGGGTTCAACATCAGTTTCACACTCATACAGAATATGAGCTGCAGTGTGTAAGATTAAAGAGCTATTTTTCATTTGGAGGTTTACAAAAAATGTAATTTGTGTTGCAGCTGGGATAAAAGATGAGAAAAGATGATAAAGAAATAAGGTTATGCCTTGTTTGTGTCTCTAAAAGACACTTTTGACTGCATGACGTTCAACTTCAGATTGATCAAGAAACAGTTTTTTTGTAAAGAGCAAATGTGTAAATGTTTATGTCCATTGCCTTCAGCTGTGTTCAGAGTTCATTCACTTGCTGGTCTATTGTTATTGTCCACTGCCAAAAGAGGCAGCAATCATTTTGTGTGTGTGTGGGCATGAGTGTGTTACTTTGTCTATAGCTCTTGAAAAATGTATTATTAATCCTGATGGATTTAAATGAAACTCTTAGAGCATAATTATTGAATATGCATCTACTGACCTTATGGAATCAACTCTGTTTAAGATGGCCCCTAAAGCTAAGTTAACTTATCAAACACAACAATAGGTTATACTGTATATTAAAAATGCTGAGAGTTATTTTTAATACATGCGCTAGATCTCATAATATTGCATGAGACTGAACACAAAAATCATTTTCATATGATTATATGAAGGTTTTGATAGTTTAAGAATTTCACCACAACTGCAGTTTCTCAAAGAGAGAAAAATGTAGGTTATCTAAATAAATGATTTGAGCCTTCAAAGACATCATAAACTCAACAAAAGCAGAACCTGGACTTGTTCTACTGAAAATAAAGTTTATTCACTTATTCTGTCAGTTTTCTTTAACTTTCTCACTTTACTTTAATTCATCAATGAATGAAACACAGAAATGTTGCATAACACAATTATTGTTCCAAACTTAATTTATTGTATTGATGGTTGGGGTAAAGAATGTAAAACATTTATGGAGCCTATTTTTATGCTACAGAAAAGAGCTATAAGAATAATCACTAGAAAACATTACTGTCACCCTTCAAGCACATTATTCCATCAACTGAAGTTATTGAAATTCCATGACTTAGTGGATTATAATATTTTGTCAGTTATGTATAGAGCTCATAAAATTGAACTACATTTGAATATCCAAATATATTTTGTTAAACTGTCGACAGAGCTATTATAATCTCAAGGGAACAGAGATATTTGTAAAACCAAAATATAGAACCAGTTTGAAGAGTCGGTCAACCTTAATCCAGGGAATTGGAATGGTTTGGAGAATGAAGTTAAAAATGCAAAATCAATGTTTACATTTAAGAAAATGATCAAGACTGAATAGTTGCAAAAATATATATGAAATAATGTAAAGTATGTTGTATGTGTAGTTCGATAATTATCAGGAATTGTTCTTTTTTTGTTTTTGTTACTTGCAGATGATTGATGTTTGATTTGATTATTTGGAAAAAAAAGGGGGCAGATAAAATAAGATTTTTTCTTCTTTCTGCTACCCTTCATTTTTTTTTTTTAATATTGTATAAATCTCGTGTTTTGGGATTGCTTTGTGTTGTATTTTAAAATGAATAAATTTTAATAAAATAAAAATGAAAACACACAGAAATGTTCGTTTTTATATCTGACTGAAAACACTTTCAAACTGAAAAAGGTCATTTTAGGATTTTAACCAAGCTTTTTAGAGCTACAGCTATGTTTTGTTAATAATGGCTTTTTGTGTGTGAGATCTGAGGCAACACAGTGGTTCCCAACCCTGGTCCCTGAGGAACACCACACCTGATACAGTGGTTTAATTACTTCCTCTGGTTCTGCAGAAGCTTGTTAATAACCCATCCATTCAAACCAGGTGTGTAAAGCAAGAAACAACTAAAACAGGATGGTGTTCCTCAGGGATCAGTGTTGGGAACCACTGATTTAACACATTGATAAATACAGTATATAAAAATAGAACAGGAAAACACAACATTCACGAGCAGAGCTCTCTAACCATGACATCAGTCAGAAAACACGGAGAGCGTACCCCAATCCGCGGGCAGTGGATCTGTGCGTACCACTCCTGGCAGTACAGGCACACCTGGACGCCCTGCCCCAGGAAGAGACACGTCCACATGATGATGTTGAACACCGGGCTCTGCCGCTTATCGTTCATGGTAAAGTTGAACGCCACTAAAGGAGGAGGGCACGAGAGGAAGATGATGTGGATGACCAGGTTAATTAGTAACGGGTTATCTGTGTTGTGACGGGGTTGACGACACAAGGATAAATTCCACAAATGTATTCATGCATTCTGAGCTTTGTGGAAACCATTTTTAAATGTGTCAAAATAGAAGAATAAACTAAAATATTGGAATTCTGTTTATAGCGTAAAACAGATTTCTGCATATCCTTAACCAGCTGTGAACAAGCTATAAAACAATAATATCATTTATCATATCCGTTGTCAGAGCACATACTCACTATAATTTATAAAGTGGTAAAGATGATGATCTAAGCTCATCCCTTACCTCCAAAGACTGCAAAGAGGAGGAACATGACGGGATAGAAGAAGCCGAAGCCCATGGATAAAGCATATTCGTGGACAACCGCAGAGACGATAAATACAGACAGCATGGCTGCTGCTCTGAATCTCTTATTGGACAGCTGCAGAGATCCAAAAGAAACGAGAAGAGAGGATGTTTTAGGTCAAAGTTCAGGGATTAGACCTCTTTAGGAACACCAGTTTTTGTCATGTTCTGGCAACCTGCTCACCCAGAGAAAGTCTCTGTATCCGTAGTAATAGAGCCAGTCGTGAACGACTACATTCCAGGTTCGATAGTAGTTTGCGAAAGATGTAGAGTTCCACCAGTCCTGGCAAACAGAAACAAACACAGTATTGAGCGAGACTGGATCAAAAGAGGGATTTTCTTGTTTCAAGGCCTGAATAACTCTGATATTAATCATCCTCACTGACATGAAAGATTTTTTGGTTTGGTTGTTTTCAGGTGAGCAGGTGTGGAGGCAAAACAGTTTGATTATTTTTTTCTGGAACCACATGAGCATTACTAATCAATTATACCTCTAAAGCTCAACTGTCTCAACACTTTGAAGGTCGAGGTCAAACCTGAAGACTTGGCAGCTCTGATCAATGCCAGACAAGCTGAATAGGTGTTAAATTGGGTTTTTATTTCCCAAACATTATATTCACATAGAAGAAAATGTGGTGTGGGGGTAAACACGTCTACAGCTTTGTTTCTTTTCTAAAAAACAGCAGTGGAAGAAACGTAGGAGTAGACAAAGAAACGTTATAGAAAATGTGGAATGGCATGCCTCATCAGTGCTAATTGTACAAAAAGAGTCTTGCACAAAATGTAAATTTAATTTACAGTCTTTTTATGTTACCTGCTGCCAAAGGGAAAGGGCTAATATTTTTTGCTTGTGTTTGCATGTTGTGTTAGCAAAAAATACCATGGAATTTAATTAAACTCTCAAAAAGTGGATACACACCCATCTATGACTGATTCACTTTTTGGAGCCAACCCCATTCAAGATGGCTTCTATACCCAACTTAACTTAAAATAAAAACACAGAAATGGCTATGGCTCAGCCAGTTTGACAGATATTGACCAAACATTCTGTGACTGATTTCCAACACACAATGAGCCTTACATTATACATAATACATTATTTTAAGAAATGCTGGACCTTTAATTTTAAATGCATGAACCCATGTATACAGCATGGGAGCTTTTATTGGTCATCAATGTGCTCTTAGCTCTAGTTGACAAGTTTCACACACCTTGTAGAACATCCTGTCAGCAAAACGCAGCAGTTCCCCGAAGAGGTTGAGCCAGCAGTGCAGAAAAGCAAAGAAACACAGCAGGAGGAGCATTATCCCTGAAACACAAAGATGGGGGACGTCAACTGGAACAGTTTGAACACAGCGACCAGGTTTCTGGAAAGAACTATAACTCGACACTGGTGCTTTAAAATCAGCAATTTACTCTAAAAGCTCTCCACGTTACGGCAGTAATAAACCTGCCAGACTTTAATTACCTGGATCTGGTATCAAAACAGCATCTTTAATCTTATCACTGACCCTGATACACTACAGTCACTTGGTGCGCTTAATAGGATGCAATATATTTGCCAGTGCTAACACACTGCACATCGATTCCTGCTAGTATTTTTATGTCACAGAAAAATACCTGGTAATATGGAGTTGAAGATGGCCAGAACCATTGTTCTTTTACTAAAGGGCTGGTTGCTCTCAGGTCTGAAGACGGGAATACAGAGCCGGACCAGGATGAAGTAGCCATAAAACAGGCATCCAAAAATCTACAACCAAATCATCGATTAATAACAGCTCAAGTGAAAAAGAAAACATAAAGCTCATTATCTAAAAAGGGTGGTGTTATATGATACCAGTAACTAGTTCACACGTGCACCGTGATGGTGTAAAACCAACCTTTTTGTTCCTAACCCAGAACTCAACCAGAGTTAATCATGAATTGTCTCATTTACTCCAACTACAAATGCAATAAATCTTAAATGAAGTTCTTGAGCTGAAATTAGAGTTTCATCTTACCTTGCCAAGAGTAACACCAACATATTTCCACCGTATTTGACTGTTTCTGTGAAGAAAAGACAGGGATGTTAGATAATAATAATAATAATAATGAATTCAATTTATAACGCACTTTTCATTAATGAAAATCTCAAAGTGCTACAAAGTGCAACAGAATTAAATGTCAATAAAACAAGTAATAAAACAAGTAAAATCAATAACAGTATCAACTAAGATCAAAAGTAGAATCATGAGGAGGTAGAGTATGCTCGGTTGAAAAGAAAGGTCTTCAAGCCGCTCTTAAAGTCAACCACAGACTGTGGGGCTCTCAGACAGTCAGGAAGAGAGTTCCACAGGCGGGGGGCAGCCACACTGAAAGCCCGGTCTCCCATGGTCCTTAATTTGGTTCTCGGAATGTGAAGGAGATTACTGTTCTGTGACCGCAGCGACCGGGTGGATGAGTATGGAATAAGAATATCCTTCAGATAATCTGGTGAAGCTCCATGTAAGCATTGATGTGTAATGAGAGCAGTTTTGTACTGAATTCTGTAGGCGACAGGAAGCCAATGAAGGTTATGGAGAATGGGCGTAATATGTTCAAATTTACGAACTCTCAACAAGATCCTTGCTGCACTGTTTTGAATATATTGAAGTTTCTGAAGGTTTTTGCCAGGGATTCCAATAAACAGGGAGTTGCAGTAGTCGAGCCTGGAGGAGACAAAAGCATGGACGAGCTTCTCAGCATCGGAAAAAGTTAGGGATGGGCGAAGTCTGGAGATGTTTCGAAGATGGAAGAAGCAAGTTTTAAACAGATGCTTAATGTGATTTTCAAATGTAAGATTGGAGTCCATTTTTATTCCAAGATTAGTAACAGAGGTGGAGAGGGGGATGACTTGTCCAGAAAAGGAAATTGTTGTTATAGTAGATGTTTGTACCTGGTGAGGGGTGCCAATCAGTATGGCCTCAGTCTTGGAGCAGTTTAATTGAAGAAAGTTCTGATTCATCCATGCCCTAATTGCCTCCAGGCAGGCAGAGAGGGCAGTGAGTGAAGATGGAGATGACAAGGTGGAAGATGAGGATGCTCCAGTCCTGATGTAAAGCTGTGTATCGTCGGCATAACAGTGAAAAGAAATGTTGAACTGATTAATAATTTGACCTAAAGGCAGCATGTAAAGGGAAAACAGCAGGGGCCCCAGAACTGACCCCTGAGGGACACCACAGGAGACACAGACTGTCTGGGACGTGGCGTTGCCAAGACTAACACATTCCAGCCTATTGGAGAGGAAAGATTTGAACCAGTCCAGGACGGTGTCGCAGAGACCGACCTCCACATGAAGACGGTGGAGGAGGATACTATGGTCCACAGTGTCGAAGGCTGCAGTGAGGTCAAGGAGGACAAGGATGGAGGGAGAGCCAGTGTCAGCAGCCAAGAGGACATCATTGGTAACTCTCAGCAATGCAGTCTCTGTACTGTGAGCTGCCCTGAATCCAGACTGGAACTTCTCATACAGGGAGTGTTGTTGTAGGTGGTCCTGCAGCTGAGCAGCAACAGCTTTTTCCAGCACTTTAGACAGAAAAGGGAGGTGTGAAATTGGGCGGTAATTAGAAAAAATGTCGGGATCCAAATTAGATTTTTTCAGAAGAGGCCTAATGATGGCAGTTTTTAGAGGCAGTGGAACATGACCAGATTGTAGAGACTGATTTATTATTTGAGTGATTAGTGGGCCTATTGCAGAGTGATTGGTTTTTATGAGAGACGAGGGGAAAGGATCCAGGGCGCAGGATGAAGGCTTCATTTTCTTGATGATGGCCTCCACCTCACTCTGAACAACTTCGTCAAAGCTGTTTAGGGTCCCAGAATGCAGACGGGTAGGTGGCACACTGAGAACAGGGAGGTTGTGGAGCTGAGATCTGATAGTGTCAACTTTGGTTTTAAAAGACGAAAGAAACAGGTCGCATTTTTGAGCAGAGTCCTCAAGAGTTTGTTTAATGGGATTAAGCAGACGAGTTATTGTGGAGAAAAGCTGTTTAGAGTTTCCAGGGCAGGTGTTGATGATGTTAGAATAATATTTGGAGCGTGCTTCTTTAAGAGAATAGGCGTACGCTTTCTGATGTTCTTTATATGCCTGCTTATGCACAGAGAGACCAGATGATTTTACACGTCTCTCAATAGCACGGCCAGTTGCCTTCATCTTGCGTTAAGATGTCTACGGGTCGGCCTCTTTCCCACGGATCCCATCTGAGCTTTTCAGACTAGACGAGTTCAGAAGTCAGATGGAAAATCTCAGACTTGTTGAGTTCTTTGAACCATTGGTTTTCTGCAGTTTCTCCTGTGATTTCCTGCTGAGGGGGAACTGCTAGGAAAGGGCTTCTATTCTATGGGAGGTGTGATTGCTCTGTAGAAGTGTTTAGGCAGGTGGTAAAGTATCAAAGTAACATCCATATGAATGCCAAAATACAGGATTTTATTTCTACAGATCACTGTGTTGTAATGTTTACTCATTGTATCTTTTATTTTCATGTTAAAACTGATCAATGTGTATGTCAGTGTACATACACTTTGTAAATGTGTATAAATGTAATATTTATCTTGCAGTGTTTTAAACAATTTTATGCTAATAAATGATGGAGTCTTGTTCATTTTGGCCAAACCTTAAAAATGATCCAACAAAGTTAATTCGGGCCTTCTGGACGGTTTCTTATTTTGTTGAGGCGTTTTGTCTGTCATCCAAAGGACTTCATCAGTCTGATGAGCTACAGCAAACTCAGTCCCATAAGTGGCTTACTCACAGAGTGGGTGTGATAGTGGATTATTGAGCATGAACTTTGATGTTTTGAACCACTTTGGCTATGGCTGCCTCAGAGGAGTCGAGAGTGGAAGAGTGCAGATTACAGAAACCACTATTAAACTGGTTGGCCCACTATGTGAGTAAGCAACTTATGGGACTGAGTTTGTTGTGGCTCCTCGGACTGATGAAGTCATTTGGATGAAAAACAAAATGTTTTAACAAAAAACAAAAAAAAGAAGCCGTTTAGATGACCTGACAACTTTGCTGGATTTTTACCTGTAATTAAGCATGACCTTTGATCTTTAAAATGATGTGCACAATCTTATGCAACATCACATGAAGTCATGCTCAGCGTATGTGTTGTGAGTGACTCACAGCTATGACCACACCATATTTTAACTCTGTATCTGTTACTCTGACAGAGCTGTAACCCTTTATGTGTTGGCTAATGTTGAATAGCTGCAGTGGCCTTCGTAAGTTAAATTGACTCCAAAAGTTTGGATTGAGTCTTAAAGTCCAAAAGAAGAACATCCAACGATGTTGGCAATGATAAGATGTGCCATGCAAACAGCGGTGCTCAGCTTATCTCAAAACATAATGAAGGCTGTATGACTTACCGAGGATACAACTCCCTGTAGATAAGGGTTGGACAAAAGAGGAAGTACAGATAGCTGGAGAATGTTGGAAACCTGGGCTTTTCCCCTGAAATTCAAACAGTTCAGTTATCACTTTGACAAATGTTCAGTTTGAGCTGCAAAAATGTTACTCAATAATATGTTTAGTGAGTAATAAATCAAAATTCAGTGAAAAAAACAAAACAACTTTTTAAGGTATGTGGTCCACACTTCATTCACTATAACATCTGATTATGTTTAAAATCCCATTTAGTCACATTTAGACATAAAAAAAGTTCACTATTTTCACATTTTTTGTTTATTTCTTGAATAGTTAATTTCACAATGCTCACCTAATTTCAGAGTCAGAGAGTCAGAGAGTCTTTATTGTCATTTGCACCGCATGTGGTACATGTGATGAAAACGAGATTATGTACACAGGGTCCCAGTTACATCCAACAACAAATGCAAGAGAAAAACAGTAATAACATCTAGGATTAACTAAGAAAACATCAACTAGTAATACACTAAGCCCTAATGTAGTAGAAAAACATCATTATAAACAGCAGCACGAACATGAGTCTGTATGAGCAGATGGTCACAGATGAACACAGCAACAAGAAAACAGATCAGCATCAGCATGATGTGATATTTTGCAGTGTTTATTCTATTATTTATTTATTCATGAGTCTAACAGCCTCAGGGTAGAAGCTGTTCCTCAGTCTAGTGGTTCTACATTTGATGCTCCTCAACCTCCGTCCTGAGGGGAGTGGGCAAAGAGTGAGTGTGCTGGGTGAGTGAGGTCTTTCATGATGCAGGTGGCTCTTTTCCTGCATCTGGAGGTGTAAATGTCTGTGATGGTGGGGAGACTGACTCCAACAGACTTCTGTGCAGCCTTCACCACTCTCTGTAGAGCTTTCCTCTCTGCAACTGTGCAGCCTCCATGCCACACGTTGATGCTGTGATCAGGCTGGTGGTGTTGTTGCTCCAGCTGAGGTTATCATTCATGTGTACACCCAAGTATTTGTAGCTGGAGACCACTTCCACCACAGATCCACTTATGTTCAGTAGAGTGTGGGTTGTTTGTTCCTTCTGAAGTCCACAATCATCTCCTTTGTCTTCTTCACATTCATGTGAAGATTATTCTCTTTGCACCAGCTCTCCAGGTGTTCCACCTCCTGTCTGTAGCTGGACTCATCATTGTTTGTGATGCATCCCACCACCGCTGTATCATCTGCAAACTTAACAATATGACAGCCTGGATGTGTGGCTGTACAATCATATGTGAGCAGAGTGAACAGAAGAGGGCTCAGCACACATCCTTGAGGAGAGCCAGTGCTGAGGGTAATGGTGGAGGAGGAGAAGTTGTGGATCTTCACGGACTGTGGTCTGTTTGTTAAGAAGTCTAGTACCCAGTTACAAATGGAGGGGCTTAGTCCAAGTGTGGATAGTTTGTCTATCAGAGTTTGGGGGATCATGGTGTTGAAGCAGATGTGAAGTCCACAAAGAGCAGACGCACGTATGAGTCCTTCTGATCCAGGTGGGTGAGAGCAGTGTGGACCACAGAGGAGATGGCGTCCTCTGTTGATCGGTTCTCGCGGTATGCATACTGATGAGGGTCCTCGTTGATGTTGACGGTTGTCTTGATGTGGGACATGACCAGTTTCTCAAAACATTTAGCGACTATCGGGGTGAGGGCCACCGGTCTATAGTCATTCAGACCAGTCACTGTGGAGCTCTTTGGAACTGGGATGATGGTGGCGGTCTTCAGGCAGGTGGGAACTGACTCCAGTGAAAGTGAGGTGGTGAAGATGTCAGCCAGCACCTCACAGAGCTGGTCCGCACATTCCTTCAGAACTTTCCCTGGGATGTTGTCTGGTCCGGTTGCTTTATGAGGGTTGATCCTTCTGAGACTGCCTCTCACTTCTGCTGCGGTCACTCTGAGATGCTCTTCATCTGGTGATGAGGTGAGTCTGGTGCTAGCTGGTCTGTTTGGGTCTTCAAAACGTGCATAAAACTTATTGAGGGCATCAGGCAGAGATGGGTCCTTGGGGCATTGTTTGCTCTTGCCTTTGTAATCTGTTATGCATTTAATACCCTTCCACATGCTCCATGGGTCTTGTGAGGTGAACTAATTTCCTTTCAAAGACCAATGTAACAATAACTCTCAAACAAGTTCAAATTTGGACTTCTTTATTGTGCGGAGGTGTTTTTATTGTTGGGTTTGATGTCGGTATAAATCATTTTCTAGGTTCAGTTTTAGTCATTTTCCCCATGTGTCTGGGAGTGTCACTGTGAGTAATGAAAGTGCCGGCGGAGTAAATATACCTTGCGTCAAAACAATAGGGTACATTACCTTTCTTTGGACAATTCTTTATACAAACAGGAACTGTTTCTCTTATGAACGAGTAGGTTTTCATCTGAAATCGAATCTGAGACGATTGGACAAAGTTAGAAGGTTGAAGAATCAGTGTTAAACGTTTCTGCATTGTGTCTTTTCAACAACTGGAAACACTAACATGTGACCAAACATGCAATCAAATTGCATACTGTACTTACCTGCTCCATAATAACAATGAAGCGTGATGCTGGTGGCAGCTGGTGGTGCACAACAGTGTAGATTGGGAAAAGTCCCAGAACGCAGGTCTGTATGACGGACAGGACCAACCCCATACCCAGGGACAGGCCCAACTTGTAGGGGGATTTGTGATATAAAGAACCCCAAAAGTTCAGGGTGTAGTAGGGAACAAACAGGGTGTAAACAAACATAACCACCCACGCCCAGGTGACTGTCCCCAGCTTCCCAAAAGCATAGAACAGCAAGTCAAACTCCAAGACCAACCTGAAAGTAAAAAAACACACAATTCATCATTAAATGGAAAAAGTGGAAATTGTTTAAAAAAATAGATTTGAATTTTTCAATAAATGTAAAGAAGATGTCATGATCTGGGCGTTTTCTCATGAAGACTCCCTGTTCATGCTTCATGTTCTGTGTGACGTCCTGGTTTTTGTTTCCCTTCATGTCCTCTTATTATTCATGCAGGTGTTTGCTGCACGTCAGCCCTTTTGTTAGTTTTTTCATTAAAGATTTTTTACTTTTGACCAGAGTTCTCCGATTCCAACCATTACAGAAGATAACATTATTGCATTTTCTGCGTTAATGTTTTCTGGTCACCCTTTTCTCACTTTTAAAGCTTTAATTATAGGAGAAATAGCTCATCATCATCATCATCATCATCATCATCATCATCATCATCATCATCATCATCATCATCATCATCATCATCATCATCATCATCATCATCATCATCATCATCAACAACGTTATTTATAAAGTGCTTTAACACCAGCCACAGCTGAAACAAAGTGCTGAACATCAGCTAAACACTTTGATTTTGTTTCTCTCATTTTATATAATATTTTCCTTTGTGAAAACATCAAAAGTGTACAATACAGTACTGTACTCACTTCAACACTCTTTCATGCTAATTATTATTATATCTTACCCCTGAATGTGCAAGGGAGGCTATGTTTTTGCTTGTGTGTTTGTACTATGGTGGCGCATAGTAACTGAACAACATTTTTTTTTCTTTCAGCTTCTCCCTTCGTCAGGTGTAACTGGTGTAACTGAACAACATTTGTGTGTAGGTGTAACTGAACAACATTTGAAA
>JBBPBX010000513.1:42302-79287 GCA_038048925.1 Garcialebias charrua
CCAAAGTGGAAGTGGCCAAAGCGGAAGTGGCTAGAATCACATATAAAAATAAAAATAAATTACATTAAAAAAAAAACGGAATTACATTAAGCCAAAGTGGAAGTGGCCAAAGCGGAAGTGGCTAGAATCACATAAAATAAAATAAAAACAGAATCACATTAGAAAAAACGGAATTAAATTAAGCCAAAGTAGAAATAGCCGAAGTGAAAGTGGCCTGAATCACATTAGAAAAAACTTAATTGCCTTTGAAAAAATGGAATGACATTTGAAAAAATGGAATTACTTTAAGCCAAACAGGAAGTTTTTGTAGTTTTATGCTGTTAATGAAGTAAAAAAAAAAAAAAAAAAACCTTCCTGTTTGGCTTAATGTAATTCCGTTTTTTGAATATCATTCCGTTTTTTTTCAAATGTAATTCCGTTTTTTAAAATGTTGTGATTTTTTTGTTTTTGTTGTGTTTAAAAAAAAATGTAGATCTTTTTTTTTTTCTCCTTTTTTTTCTAATGTTGTTTTACACCTTGGGGCCACCATACCAAAACAAATTTAAAATACCTGAGGAAAAGGATGGGTTTCAATGAAATTCTCAAAAAAGAGTTGGATTTATTCAAGATGGCCACTACAGATAATCAATCTTAGCCAACACAAACATAGCTTTATTGTAGCTTAATGTTGTGCTAAAATTTGGCATGGTAGTAGCTAGAAGCCCTTTCTGATCATAAGATCATGTTAGTTTGAAACTGTGGCATGAAAGGCGGCCGGCAGTTATGCCTTCAAGGAATTTAATTTTTTTTTTTGTTTCTTCAGTTATCTTTGTCAAAATCAATGCTAACCAAGGTTAAAACTTTCAGATAATTTGCACACAGAGGAGCTGTCTTTTGAAGCTTGTTCTCCGATGAAAAAATAATAATTTTGAAACTGCAAACAACAAACCAAATCATTACTGAGCTGCCCAAAGCAATCGGCGCAACTCTCAGAAGGATTGATGTTCTCCCGTGCTGCCAGATGAGCGGAGGAGAGGCGAGGGAAGCAACACAATGAGGAGAAACATTAAAAAATGAGCGAAGAAGGAAGTGTCTTAGAAGGCTTTGGGCTATAATTAAGTTCTGTTCGATTTGGTTCACGGTCATGAAGCTTGAGAAGTGCCTGACCATAAAAATCCATCCATCCATTATCTTTACCAGCTTCTTCCATTTTGCGTAACGGGGGTCGCCGGTGCCCATGTCCTGACCATAAAAATCTACATACAAAAGCACAGATGTGTGAGACCTGAAAGAAAAACCTGCATGTTTTACTGCTGCTGTGGTGTCTCGTTTAGTCTGCAGAGGACATTCAGCGTGAATTGTTTGGGTCCTCCGAGAGAGAAATGATTGCAAATCAATATAAACAAGTTCTGGTTATCACCTTTTTACTGTTATAAAAATGTTTTTATCCTGAAGGGAACGATTTCTTCCAGGATGACAACGCTCGTGCAAGGCTGACTGAAATGTCTGATAAGTTAAAAAATAAAAAAATAAAAAAACACGTAAACGTTTCCACCTCATCCTCTTTGTGTGCTGAGTCAGCATTAACTCTGACGTTTCCATCATTTTTGCTCTCTTTAATATTGGCATCAGCATACTGGCTCTAATTTTGCCTTCTTCATTTCTTTTAGCTAACATTTGGCTACATTTAGCTAGTCTTTTAGTACTTTGAGCTTCTGACTGGCTCTTTAATTATCTTAGTAACATTTATTTATTTATTTATTTTCAGCGTTTTTTCGGCTCTAGTGGCCCATTTTTGTTGTAGAGGATGGAGGGCGAAACAGGGCAAGAGAGGGGGAGACATTGTGGAAAGGTCGTCGGGACCGGGATGTGATCCCGCGACACCACAGCGAGGACTAGCCTCAAACATGGGCCACACTATTGTTATTTTTAGCTTTTAGTTAACCTTTTTGCTGCCGTTGACTTTTAGCTCCCTTTTAGGTAAAATGTAGCTACTTTTGGCTTCTAGCTACCCTTTTTTTAACACTCTAGCTTTTAACTACGGGGTGGCGCAGTGACACAGTTAATAGAGCTGTCGCCTGAAGCGGTCCGTGGCATGTGCGAACTGAGCGGCCGCACAGGGCGCCATCCAGCAGGGGGCGGCATAAGAGGAGACCCCGCTCCTCGTTTTTTAAATTTATTTAAATCTTTTACAACTTTTGTTTTTAACAACATAACACAGAACACTACCGCGCTGCTCCTGGGCCGCCCCACCCTTAATTTATTCACATGTCCTCAGTTTAATCACCGCAGCAGCTACTGGGTGCATTTCCTCAACCCAGGTCGTCTACCCCACTTTCACTTTTACTTTCGTTTTTGTTACGGAGGTGACACTACGTGCGGTCACTGGAAAGATGGAAGAGAGGAAGAGAGAAGAGAAAGATTAAAAAGAGAGAGGCTCTGGAAACAGACACAGCTAAATGTGCAAACATTGACACATTTTTCACTCAAACAGCTGCAGTTTGTTAATGAGAGATCAAACAGGTAAGACATGCTGTTGAATTTTGCTGCAAAACACCGTTCAAGTTAATTATCAAGTCAATGAATTTTGTGGTGTGTAGCATTGTGACATAACATACTGTTAAATAATTTAAATAATATTATATGAGTCTGGATGAAGACCTGCTCTATATGAAAAGTGCCCTGAAATGTTAGATAACCCTTTAATGAAACTGGCCTGAATTGATCATAAGTCTTTGTAAAAAGGGGAGATTTGTGCAGTTATGACAATTTTTTAAACGTGATTTAGTGTCAGGAGTGATGAGGGGATTGTTCCTGTCAGTATGAAGGAACAGGTGAGCTGTTCTAACTGTGTGTGAACAAACAAGCATTAGTTCCAATATAAACACTTTCTAAATGACAGTAGTGACATTGTTATCATTAAAAGTAAGATAATAAATACATAAAGCAATGAAAGGGAATAGTATGAAAGTAATATGAAATAAGCCTGCATATTTTACCATTGAAAATATATTAATTGGTTAAGTCAAAATGTGTTTTCCATATCAAATGTGCTAAATCTTTACAGATTATTGTCCTGATGCAGGCTCAGTAAATGTAGTCCTCTGGACAGATTCTTCTTTGTATCAAAAAGACTTCTTCAGTCTGAGGAGCTGTGACAAACTCAGTCATCTTTCCTCCTTGATGGAGAGGAAAGATGGTTTGAGAGAGGAGTAAAGGAGGCCATCTTTGTGAAAAGAAACCGTCCATCATTAAACAGAGGTGGAGGCCTCCAGGTTCAACTGTCCCCCTCTCTTACAATGCTGTTATTACTAGTATCTTACTGTTCATATAAAATATTTGATAATGTTCTTATAGAAACAAGTCTTGAATAATGTTCATACTGTGTTAATGATACATGTTTGTCTCAGGCTACTTCTTGTTCTGCCATTAAAGGCACGGTCTGCAGTTTCTGTAAAGCCCTGAAACTTAGGAAATTTTCGAGCAGAAACCCTTCTCCCTCCTCCCCCTTGCACTCTGGCTGACCTGCAACTCCGCCTCCTTAGCTCCTCCTCCACAGCTTGGCCTGTCTCGTGAACGCGCATGCATTGTAAACACAGTTCTAAGATGGCGTCGGCGCAGTCACCCGATCGACTATTTCCTTCTCAAATCTTTGCGTATTTGTAATAAAGTATCGTAAATTATGTATAACCCTTTCAATAAGTTATGTTATAATACTTTGCTGCAGTGTGTGACATTTTATCTGTGTTACGCATCGTTTTGAAACATTCTCGATGGTCTTCAGACGAGGAATTTACACCCAGAGGGACCTACGGTCCGAAGAAGAGGAAAACAGCTGGACTTGTTCATATTCTGGTTTTGTTACATAATGAGATTCGATGCTCACAGGGGGAGTTGATGAAAACAAACAGTTCTCATAGTCACCCTGTTTTCATGCAAACATTTAAATTGATGATTCTTCATGAACATGCAGTGAAATAATTTTCTATTTGAAAGAACACAGCGACAAAATCTTTTTTATTTATTTATTTAGACAATAAATACACAAAAAACCTAAATAAATATGTGACAAGGATCATCAAACCGTTACATAACGCACTTAAATAACCATAAATAAAGCACTGAGCATCCACCCTGATGTTAAATACTCTGTTGTGTACTTAGTTTGATTTAAATAACTTTTTAATAAAACTGGACAGAAATTAAACAGAACTTAATTAACTCCAAATTCTTCCTAACCTGCAGCCTTCAGGGCAACAGAACAGCAAGCAGGGCCCAGGTGACTGATCTGGTCTTCACTTAAGTGGGTCAGGTCAATAAATATGTGGAGCTTCTCCAGATTGTCAGCTTGTCCAAACATCTAAAGTCCATAGAGAACCACCTGATCTCCACTCTTTCATTTGTGTATATATATAATATATATATATATATATATATAGTTATAAATATAGGTATCTATATGTATATATACTATATATATATATATAGTTATAAATATAGGTATCTATATAAAAAAATAACTATATTTATAACTACAGTATACAGTATATACTATATATATACTGTATATCTATATATGTATATATATATCTATCTATATATGTATATATATATATATATATATATATATATATCTATCTATATATCTATATATATATATATATATATATATATATATATATATATATATCTATATATATATATCATATATATATATATATATATATATATATATATATATATATATATATATATATATATATCTATATATATATATATATATATATATATATATATATATATATATATATATATATATATATGAATGTAGAATGATGAACATATTCTACCATTGCTGTTCATCATTCTTTAGTTAGTAGCAGGTCACTTTTGTAAATGAGCCCTCGAGGCTCAATGAGATTTACCTGACTAAATAAAGGTTGAATGAATGAATGACTACTGATATATATATATATATATACAGTATATATAAATAAAAAAATTAAGGTTCATTGATAAACTTCATCAACTCGTTTAAAAGTTCTTTTCTTTTAATTGAGGATTTTTGGGATTGAAATTGCCCCAAGGCCACACCCTGCCACAGATCTTTGGAGGACACCCCGCGTGGAGATGGTCTTCATCTGGTCTCCATGGGTCAGTCCTCAGTGCTGGTTGATCACCTTCGGTCTCACGCAGGTGCAACCCACTGAGATGAGTTTGGACTCCAGGCGGTAGTGGTAGCTGTGCCTGGCCCTGGCGTCTTGACTCGCCTCAGAACCAGCACCTGATGCAGAATGGGACGGGACTCCAGGCCCCCGTCCTCCAGTCCTTGGTGGTCCAGGCAGGTTTTGAGCAAACAGTGAGCCTGCGACAGCGCATGAGGGAACATGTTGTCATCCCTGGAGATGCTGAGGACAGAGAGGAGACAAAAACTGTTAACAGGACTCTGAGCTTCATGAAGGACAACACACTGAGGAGCTGAAGCCTCACTTGTAGGTCCACGGTGAGATGGAGTCGCTGGCCAAAGAACTGACTTTTAGGCTGGGAACTAAATTGTTTGGGTCCAAACGCAGAGGGACCGTTTCTTCTGCTAAACCTTCAAAGGACTTCCTGTGTGGCTTTGCTGCTGTCTGTGGGACCACCACCACCATCATCATCAACAGGACAGCGCTGACAACCTGAGGAAGAAGAACATTCATTCATTCAACCTTTATTTATACAGGCTAGCCTCGTTGAGCCACGGGGACTCATTTACAAGAGAGACCTGTCTCACTCACACCTAGGGTCAATTTAGAGTTACCAATCAGTCTAACATGCATGTTTTTGGTCTGTGTATGTTATACATGAACACAGAATTTTAATTAAGTCATCTTTTTAAAAATTCTTAAATTTATAAAGTTGTACATTTTCTGTGACGTGGTTAGAAAAATAAAATAATAAAAAAAATAAGCTTCAAAGATATTTATTGTCAATATTGTGCATCTGTATTATTCTAATTTTATGTCCACTAAAATTGCAGCACAGAAAAGCCATAACAATAAAGAAATACATTATATAAAAACTGGAGCGTGAGATTGATAGGCGGATAGGTGCAGCGTCCGCAGTGAAGCGGGCGCTGTACCGGTCTGTCGTGGTGAAGAGAGAGCTGAGTCAAAAGGCAAAGCTCTCAATTTACCGATCGATCTACGTTCCCACCCTCATCTATGGTCATGAGCTTTGGGTTATGACCGAAAGAACAAGATCTGGGATACAAGCGGCTGAAATGAGTTTTCTCCGCAGGGTGTCTGGACTCTCCCTTAGAGATAGGGTGAGAAGCTCAGTCATCCGGGAGGGACTCGGAGTAGAGCCGCTGCTTCTCCACATCGAGAGGAGCCAGTTGAGGTGGCTCGGGCATCTGGTTAGGATGCCTCCTGGACGCCTCCCTGGTGAGGTGTTCCGGGCATGTCCCACCGGGAGGAGACCCAGAGGAAGACCCAGGACACGCTGGAGGGACTATGTTTCTCGGCTGGCCAGGGAACGCCTTGGGATTCCCCCAGAGGAGCTGCTCCAAGTGGCTGGGGAGAGGGAAGACTGGGCCTCCCTACTTAGGCTGCTACCCCCGCGACCCGACCCCGGATAAGAGGAAGAAAATGGATGGATGGATGGATTATATAAAAACAACTATTAAACTTTGGTTTTTGTTTCTGCCTACCGTAATATCTGGTGGAAATACATTTCATAAACAATATTAGACATACAACCTTACCATCTACATTTTAAAATTGTGTAATAATATTATGATCACAGTTATATTAGTTGCAGTGCAAACCATAAAATAATCTTGACATAAATACAGTTTCCCCTTACTTACCTTGTTTCCAAAACCTGAATGGGAGTCTCCCCAAATTCACTTCTGAGACCTTCCCCAAAGTCATCATCTCTGCATAAAAACATATAATGTAGTTCAAACAATAATCAGATATTCTTTTCAACACATTTATCACACAATGACAAATTTATCTAACATATCAAAGCATGTAGGATGATTTAAAAAATAGCATCAAACAGCCATCTTCCATCCTGTTCTGCTGCTAGAAGTAAAATTTGAACTTTTTATGCTCTCCTTTCATCCTGCTTCACTGCAGGCTCATGTCCGCAGCAAACTCGTCCACCCCACCGCAAGTTTTACAGATTTGATTCCAAAATTTAATAATTTTTGAGGCCCTTTATACAGGTAAACGTCCAAAGAGGTTGAGATGTATGCATCAACAACATATATTGTGTAGTACAACTAACAGACTTTTAGATTATGAACACCAAATGATCTGCAGACAATATGCTAATTGCTAGTTGTTGAGATCATGCCTCTCTTACACAGACAGCGCAGTTACAGTACTTTCAACATATCTGCATGCTGATCCACAATACAATAAGTTAGGATAACTAAATGTACGTATCAAAACAATACTGAGGTTGAATGAGTTAGCTGCTGCCATTAGCATCACGTCAGCTGTAGGCCGGAAAACGATTTTAGCCTGTTGTAGATAATATCATGGCATTTGCGCTATCACATGAGTCAAGCAAAGACACTTACTTTTCAAGCAGGAAAGTTGCTAACTCTGCATCGCTTTGCAATCCTCTGAGCACTCGAGGCTCTCGCCACCTCCGCCATCTTGAAACAGCTACTGTTTGAGACGGGAGCGTGCCCACTGCCCGGCTGCTGCGCGCAGCCGCTGGGAGAGGCGGGGGGAGGGCGGGGGAAGCTCGTTCATGAAAATAACTCTGTTTTTATTGGCTGGTCAAAAACGGCCCGCTCTGGTTTTTATAAATGCTATTTTAACCACCGGGAGACGCCAGAGGAATATAGTATTTCTCAAAGATTACCTGTTTAACATCACTCTGACAAAAAATAGTGACTGAGAGAAGAAATATGTTTATAAAAAAAGCTACATACTGCAACTTTAACTCTAAATACTTATTGAATAGTTTATATATGTAGGATGTTGAACAACCCATTAAAATACACCAGAATGCAGGAAATGGCATCTATTTTATTCAAAATTTTCTGGGAGAGGACCCACACTGGCAACCTAGCCGGGGGGGCATTGGGGTTGCTCGCACAGGGCGCCAAATAGGCTAGGACCGCCTCTGCGTCGCCTTTCAGTGAGAAAGTCGACGGGTCGAATCCGGGCTGTGGACCTTTCTGGGTGGAGTTTGCATGTTCTCTGTGGATGCGTGGGTTTTCACAAGGTAGCTACTCCGTTTTCCTCTGACAGACCTAAAACATGCGTGTCACTGGTAACTTTAACTCGTTGCTAGGTGAGAGTGAGAGAGTGACTGCTTGTCTCGTTTGTCTCTATGTGTGCCTGTGATGGACTTGCAACCTGTCCAGGGTGTCCCCCGCCTCTCTCATAGTGACTACATGGGCACCAGTAACCCTTGCGATTTGGAAAGGAAATTGCAGGTAAAGATAATGGATGGATGGCATTTTTCTGTGCTTTTGTTGCTTTTAGCTATCATTTTGATGCATATTTTTTCTTTCGGCTGCTCCCTTCTTCAGGGGTCGCCACAGCTAATAAGTCACACAAAGACTTGACAATTGTTTTTACGCCAGATGCACTTCTTATGCAACCACAAACCACTGTGTGAAGCAGAGAGCTTTTGTCTAGGATGTCCGGGGGAGCAGATGGTGGGGGTTAAGGGCCTTGCTCAAGGGCCCAGAGTGGGGCAAATGAGGGTGGAGGCAGGTGTGGGTGTTTCACGATTCCCACCCACATTTTGATGTTGTCGGTACGGGGAGTTGAACTGGCGACCTTCCGATCACAGGCCCACCTTCTGTAGCCTTTGCACCACCACTCCTCTGTCATTTTGCTGCATATAGCTAGCATTTTTTCTACATTTAACTATAGTATTTTGGTATTTTTATTATATAGCTATCGTTTTTTAGCTTATAGCTAGCATTCTTCATTTAGCTTTATTCATCAGTTTTAGATTTTATTAACACATTTTAGTGAATTCATTCAAAACTTGGTTTTCCTAATGTATTTTTTCAGAAATTTTTATTTTTTTAGTCTGATTTTGAGATTTTAACCCAACGTGTTTGAAGAAATTTTCCTTCATAACCATTATTGATAAATGAGGGGGAAACAGTGTATGATTCTCCCCAGAAAGCTCCACAGTTAATATAATTCTGTAGGATGTAGAAAAGGTGTTGTTCTTCTTTTTAATTCATCATTATTCTGCACATGCACTTATGTCACAGACCTGCCCTGATCGATGAAGTCCACAGCCAGGGTGCTCAAACAGAAGATGAGCAGAACAGCGATGAACATGTGGTAGATGGTCCTGATGTGGCTGATCTCAAACAGTTCGCTGATGGAGAGAAGACAACATAAAATAAATAAATAATAATAAATAAAAGTTATGGAAATCAAAATAAGATGGAAATTTACAGCACTGGTGTGATTTTTCTTATTAAATTCAGCCTTTTTATATTATAAATTCCTATAACATTTCCTGACTAAAATGGTACTTTTTCAGTTTCTGTTCAGGAAAAATTTAATAGTAAAGTACCAGTAAATCAACATTTTGGGTATGTGGAAACATTAATTTTTTTTCCTGATTTGAATTTAAGCAGACTAGAGATAATTAGTAACATAACCCTCAAGCATGAAGAGTTATGTACTGTATTTATTTATTTATGTATTTATGTCTGCTGATGAGTGTTGGGACTGTTACTAAGACAAAACAAGACACAAGAAGATGTGTCATTTTCTCCACTGAGAGCTGTACTTTCATTTCTTTTTATTTCGTTTCTGCATCTTTCTTACTCACTCCAGCAGCGATGCCCGTTCCACGAACACTTTGCCATCGTCCATTCTCTGCGTTCTAACACAAATCACACAGACAAACAGTCAGACATGTGCCACAGGAATCTACAAACCAGCGTGTGGGATTGTAAACTCTGCAGTCCTCTCACCTGGATGGCTGTTTCTGACTCCTTTTTCCATTTAATATGGACCTAATGTGAGAGGGGGGCTCAATGGACTCGGTCAGAGCTTTGTCAAGAATTTCACCGAGCTGATCTTGGATCTGGTCCAAAACCTTCACTTTTAGCTTCTACGCACGTGCAAGAGAAAAACAAGGGGTTATTTCTTTCCAGTTTGTTTTTCCTTCTCTGTCCTTGTATGTGTTTCACATTTGAGATGATGCCCCTTTAGTTGCATGCTTCTCTCGTCCTGTTTCATTTGGAGCTCAGTGCAGAAACACCAATACAATGTTGGATATAAATGAGTGAGAAGCATCTGATTTACCTGTACATATTTTTGCCACTGTCTTTGATCTTCCTCCTGCTCAAAGGCACAACTCCCATCTGCAGAGGGAGGAACAGATGTTGCTCAAACTGTCTCAACATCACACTTTACATTTTTTTTTCCAAAACGTTATGTTGAGCTGTGAGACTGTAAATCCAGCACTTTGCGTAATTGTTCCACTGATCTCACAGTTTAAGAAAGGAGATGGCTTTAGGTTTTGTTGGTTTTGAAATACATCAAAACGCACAAAACCTTCAACCAACCCATCTATTCACAACTCTTTGTTTTCACGTTTTCATACAGTGATTAAAATGCAAAACGCTTTCCGTCAAAACACAGTTTGACTATGATACCGTGACTGGAGGTGTCTTCTTCCTGGCAGGTCTTGATGTTTCGATGTCGTGGACCATTAGGGGGCTCTGTTGTCATGGTTACGCCTGAAAAGGACCACAGTGTTATAGGACCAACAACTGGAAGTCAGTTGTGTAACCAAGCTGCCAGATAACCTCTTTGTTTCCCACCTGATAAATGAAATGTTGCAAAAGAAATGAAAACAATTAATTGATATATTTATATCTGTGGACGCATGTAGAAGCTGATTAATACTTAAAACCACAGTATAGAAAGGGCCGGTCGGTTTACTTTAATACATGGAATAGGTCTATGGAATAGTTTGGAAAATGATGTCAAAAAAGCTAAGTCAATGTCTATATTTAAGAAAATGATTAGGAATAAATTCTTGAAAATATATATAAACGGTAAATACTAAATGTACTATAAATCGGCAAATTGTTATGAGTTATTAATTTGGTTCATGGATAATCATTGTTTGAATTGATTGTTTGAATTGATTTTGTTTTAAGAAGGGGCAGATATTATAAGAATTTTATTCTTCTTCTGCTTCCTTTCATTTTAAATCTGTTTTTTTTTTCTTTCTCCATATGGTTTGTAAATGGTTTCTTTTGTGTTTTAAATTTGAAATCAATAATTTAAATAAATAAAAAATAAATACAAAAATAAAATATTTGCAGTTGGCTTAGTGTTCGTGTCTTTGAGAAAACGAAAGCCCCCGTGATCAAAGGTGTCATGTTATAATCAGGTTTGTTTCTTAATCATCTCATAGAGCAGAGATGTGTTCAGTGCTCTGCTCATGGAAGCACCTCCAATAACTTACATGGTAGGTGTTTACCCACCCTTAAGGGCTGACGTCACAGAGTGCTACCACCACTGTGTGATTGGCACTTTTGCTGTCCAAGGCAAAAAGGTGATGTTTGTGTGTGAAAGTAATCTTTAAATATGCATGTTCAACTGATTATTATGTAGTCAACCCAGTTCAAAATGGCTGCTACAGACAACTGATCTCAGAAATACAAAACTTGCTATAACAGCAAATTACACAGATACTGTATTTGGATGCTGATCTCATGCTGCTGATTTATTTCATGCTGCTGTGTTCATTCATCCTCATCTGCTCGCACACACTCATGTTGGTGCTGCTGCTGTTCGGCGTATTGTTTTTCTACTAGTGTTTAGCATATTCTTAGTTTAGCATATTTCTTTTTTCATATTTTAGATCTTATTATTGTTTTTCTTTACAAGTTATACTTTTGTTGGATGTAACTGGGACCCTGTGTACACAGTGGTTGTTCCACCACATGTACCACATGTGATGTGAATGACAATAAAGAACCTTGACCTTGATACACTTTGGTATGGTAGTAGCTGAGATTGAGCTACAACACAAACTCCAAGCGCTGCACAGTGCACAGCATCTTTGAAACTACTGAAGTTTTATGATCTGGTGGAATATATATTTTTTAAATTAATGTATAAAGCACAAAATCACACACTACCTCCAAATAATCAAAATAATTTTGTAAAGAGAAAAAGTTGTTATAATCTTAAGGGAACAGACATTTTTGTTAAACCACATTATAAGGGTAGGTCTACTTTAATACATGAAATAGGTCTATGGAATGGTTTGGATAATTATGTTAAAAAAAGCTAAGTCTAAGTTTTTACTTAAGAAAATGATTAAGAGTAAACTTTTGAAAAAATATATAAATAGTGAATACTATAAGTACTATAAATCTGTAAATTGTTATTATGAGTTATAAATTTGGTTCATGGATAATTATTGTTAGAATTGATTGTTTGAATTGATTTTAAGAAGGGGCGGATTTTATATGATTTTTTTCTTCTTCTGCTTCCTTTCATTTAAAATTTTTTTCTCCATATGATTTTGTAAATATTCTTTGTGTTTTAAATTTGAAATGAAAAAAAAAAAAAATTTGCTTAAAACTGTGGCGTTAAGACATCAACCCTTGTTTGCCTGTTAGCAAAACATTTTATAACAGACTGGACAGATTTTAACCAACTCACACAAAGTTGTTTTTAGGTTTACATCTACACCTGATTAACTTTTGGAGTCAACCCAGTTTGGTTTAATCTACAGCTAACTGACATTAGCCAACATGTAAACGGTTAATATGACTTATTCACATTTTTTGTTGCCGAGCTAAAATTGAACGAGGTAGTAGCTGAGAGTCACCCTCAACATATACTCCAAGCATATTGCACATGATCTAAACATGGCATGAGAATCTGCACAACATCATTATAAGGCTTGATTAAAATGGCCATTCCTTTTTTTAAATGAAACGATCTTAGTCTGAAACCCTGGCATAGAAGGTGGCAGCTGATCCTTGAAGGAATCTTAGAACTTTAATTAAATACTAGATTCAGGCTTTGTAGATTATTAAATAATATAAGAGCTGCTGCTTTAACACATAAATGACATTAGTTTATTTGATCATTACTGGCAGGGTGTGAAACATGCAGGTCATTCTGACCGATGGTTACCCCTGACCGATTCTCCATAATAACACATCAGCAGCCGAGCCGACTGATGTGTACAAATGATAAAGATTCCTGTCACCAGCAAAGGTTTACACTCTGTAGATAAGGCGGCTCTGTTAAACCGAGGGGTGAAAGACACCGACTGACCTCATTTTACTAAGCCATGCTGTTCGAGCACTCGTAAGAAATGCTAAGGTGGCACATCGTCTCAGGCTCTCCCACAGCCTGAACATCCATTTAGTTTCTCCCACTCGGACGCTCTTGGCATGTTGGTGACATGCGTGTGTTAAACTGAAGTGCAGTTGACATTTGTGCTGAAAAAGCTCTGATCCGTCTGTATGGGTTAGGGTTAACCGCCACAGCCTGGTTGTTTTTAACAACTTACTTTGAGATGTTTGATGAGAGCAAGAGAAAAGCAAACGTTATGGCATGTAAAAAAATTACATCTGCTCACTTGTAGCTATGGCAACAGTATTAGTTTGATAGTGAACACACCTTTGAACCCATCAGCTATACACTCATGCATTTGTAAATGAGGGTTAAATTGTAAGTAAGACAGTCTTATAATCTGCACACGTGTTCTCATTTCTGATTATTTATAATCTGTATTGCTGTCGATGCAAGAAATAAAAAATATATGCTGTGTTTGAATAGGAATTATATTTTGAAGTCGCTCTTGACCAAAGCTTGTGAAAATAATGACCAAATCTTTTTTTGTTTTTTTGTTTTTAAGATGGGAAATGTATAAAAACATAAAAATCTGTATGTTTGATACATAATGTGCTAATCAAACGGTCCTGTTATAATCAGGTTTAAGCCAAACAGTAAAAACACATGTTGTTTATGAACCTCGGTCACACCGAGCTAAAGATCGGCTGATAATGTCATCTTTAGGGATGGTTTTACTGCTGACTATATGAGGTCAAAGATCAAATTATACTTAAGCTTTGTGCAGCTCCGTCATTTATACTTTAACAAAAATAAGGTAAAGTCAGCATTTTCTGAACAAAATCAGATCAGAAAATATTCAAAAGTTTTATCCTAATCACAAATTTCTAATGTAATCTGATTAATCTAATTTAATTTGATGGTTTATCTGCCTATGTTTTAAACTGCAGCTGTAATCCTTCAGCACCTTTGTTACCTCTGAAATAACTCCATGACAGCTGCAGAGTATTAAAAAAAAATCAAAGTGACAGATGTCAGGTGGATTTGTACTCACAGTCCGCAGGCAGCTGTCCTCAGGACGAAAGGCACAGTAGATGAGTCCCTCTGAGATAAACCTGTTCATGGATGTTTAAGTAAGTCTGTGTCTCGGCAGTTTTGATTCATGTTTGTTTTTTTCTTGGGATATTTTGAACTTTGGCCTCTCGGCTCCTGCTCTGGGCAGGACACGTCCTCTGCTGCCCATCCCCTGCTCTGCTCTCCTGTTGGACTCTTGATGTCTCGGAGTCGCAGCAAAACACTTCATGTTAATCTAATATCTCCTTTTGCTAAAAAACAAATCCATAAATAAGGTAAATACCTTATTCTTAAACCATTTGCGCTTTTGCAGCAGATTTTAAGATATGTAAGTGGTTTAAGATACAAAAACCATGGGTTCTTTCTGTCATTATGATGTAAAATATTAGCAGCAGCTTTGTTCTGTAACAACTTCTCTTATTGGTTCATTAAGTACATTTTATTTTTTCTCATTTGTAGTTTTGAATTTTTTTGATCAATTTCTCAGATTTTTTTTTTAAACAAATATTTTTCTAAAATAAAATCTAGACTTGGTTAAAAAAAAAAAACTCCAGTGGAAATAAAGAAGATTAATTTAAAAAAGCTAATCTTGGGCTAATTAAACATTTATCATCACTGGATAATAACTGTAATCATCTTATAAATGGGAATTCAGTAACTGTGTTTTTATACACAATTTTCCACAAATTGAAAAAAATTAAAGTTAAATGAAAGGGTGGCATGTCTACTCTAAAATGTGTTTAGCAATGTTGTCCAAACATTTGTATAATCAGTTTGTTTTTTGTGTCAAGTGTCTAAATATTGAACTTAGATGATAATTTCATCAATGTACCTTGATTCCAAGCAAATATAGGTTCTAAAAGTAAACTGTGCAAACATAACTCTGTAACTCGCAACAGAATAAATGTCATTTAACAGACAGTCTGATGTTTTACAAAAGTTTATCAAAAATTTGACATTTTGCAAGTTTTTTGTGATTTTGCTGCTGATTTGTTCCGTCTATAGATGGAATTGACCCAATTCTTGCAGCCTGTTAACATTTTCCCATTTCTTTTTCAGGTCTTAACATTATTACTATTAGTTATTTAGTGAGTTAATATAATTAGTTGTTACTTAAATATTTAACACTTAACCAAAAGCTAATAAAAATGACTTTTTTTTTATACTAAACATGTTCAAGATGTCACTGAAGGTAATAAAACAGTGCAATATGACCACAGGAGTGTGTTTATTGAAATGAGTTTTCATGGGATACAAAGTTGTTTCTTGGCAGCTACAGAAAAGAGTACTCCATGCATTAAACCACACACCATAAACAAATCAAACAAAGTAACACACAACTGTACAAACAAACAAACACCATTTTGCTTCCATCTTCTTCTTTTTTGACAACACGTGTGCTGCTGCACTATTTCAGCATTTTCTGGGTACAGTGCCACACATGATTTACTCTGCCAGGTTATTTCCAGTTACATTTAATGTAAAAGAAAAGAAAAAAGTCAAACAAACAAGCAAAAATACATCCAGACATTCAAACATTTACAGCTTTATATGCAACCAGACAGTGCATGTCAGATGAACTGCTTCACCAGTTCACATTCAGTGCAGGGTTTCTGCAGGTTATGTAAACACACCAAACCTATAAGGTTCAATCACCTTTATGGAATATTGTGTTAAATAATCAGCATGGGGTCCAAACAAACAAAGCATCCCAAACAAATAAAGTTGCATTTCTTTTGAAATGTTGCAACAATGACTACCAAATAACACCTTTCTGTTAAAGAGACAGTATACAGGTACATGTACCGGTATATGCAGGAATACCTGTACTTTGACTTTAGACCTCTTTTATCTAAATTTTTTTTTAAACTGGTGGTTTAAAATAAGACTGGCCAAATATTTTCTAACTTTAAACAGTGGAAACTATAAATCATGTTTTTCAAGACAGCGTGAATCATATAACTACCGTATTTTCCACAGTACAAGTCGCATCAGTCCAAAAATGTCAAATAAAGTAGAAAAAACCCAACATAAATAGTCCTAAGTCGTTTCGCCGTATAAGTCACCTCTATTATGTTATCCAATTGTTACATGTCACTGCTGACCACCTGGAAATGTGGGCCGGTGTTGTGCCAAAAATCGATTGGCTGCCATAATGGCGGCCACGGGAGAATGCACGGGAGGACTTTAACAATAATTTAAAAAGATTAACACTGAAAAACAATTATTTGTTTGCTCCACATTATAGTAAAGGTTTGTCTCAGTTAAACTTTTCCTTAATAAATGCACTTCAATGGTCAAGCTGCATTTCTCCTGGGCGGCGCGGCAAAATGCAGCTGATTTGGCGTATAGGAGATCTGAAAGTTATGCACCATAACTCATGTTCCCTGAAGGAAGGGAACGAGGTGCAACATATGCTATGGGAATTGCCGCGCGATTACCTAAAGGAATACATTCACGCCTTTACGGCAAGGGCGTCAGCGTTGCGCCAGAAGCCCCGCCCTCTAGGTATTTAAGCCGCTGATGCCCATCCTCTCCAAAATGCACTTCACCGAGCTTTCAGCATTGAAAGGGCCAGATATGTTGCACCTCGTTCCCTTCCTTCAGGGAACATGAGTTATGGTGCATAACTTTCACTTCCCTTTCAGTCATGTTCTCTCGGTGCAACATATGCTATAGGAATGTAATTCATTCACACCCTTGAAATGCTCAGCAAAATGCATGTGAGAACATCCGCCTTAAAAAGACAGGCATTTCCCAGCTGCTTTCTACAGGGAATGTAGAGAGCACAGGCTGAGAAGAAAAAATGCCAAATGTAAAAACATCAACTTGATGTTTCAACTGGGCATATAGATGAACACACCACATACAGTATATAATTTTTTTTTTAATTACACAAATAGCTGGAAACCACCAGTAGTGAAGGTAGCTAATGATAAAAAGTACCCTACTTGTACGAGTGTGGAAGTGGCATTTCTTCTTCAGTGTCTTTTACTTTTCTCAGCCACTGTACGAGGCACCGAAGGAGGTTTTCGACCAAGTGTGCCGATTGGCTGGCAGCTGTAGAGTAGGAGATGACATCACAGCGGCGGTCTCTTTTTGACTTTCCTCCAGTTCTGAGTGCGTCTGCAAGAGCAGCCTGAGCAAGAGAGGGCAATTTGTAAAAAAAAAAAAAAAAAAAACGGCAGCATTTAAGCAGTGACAAAGGTAAATGCTAACTTAGAATTCACGCTATCATTTTCCTGTTTTTAGTTTTCTGCCTTTTTTTTTTTGCAAACTACTTCAGCTAGTTTGCCCGTTGCTGCCTTCAGCTAGCTAGCTTTGTTGCTTCCTTTAGCCAACTAGCCTGTTGCTTCCTTTAGCCAGCTAGCCTGTTGCTTCCTTTAGCCAGCTAGCCTGTTGCTTCCTTTAGCCAGCTAGCCTGTTGCTTCCTTTAGCCAGCTAGCCTGTTGTTGACTTTAGCTGCAGCCCATGTGATGACTATTCTAACAGAAATATTATGAAATTCCTGCTCGAAGTGGCCCAGGATGAACCAGAAGTGCTTCTGCTGCTAATAGCATTAGCAAATAAGCACAAAATTCTATGTAATAATCATTTAATGCAAAATTACCAGTGATGTAGAGATTTATAAAATGTCATTCACATGAATTACCGGTACTAAGAAATTTTGGAGAAAGAAGCCACATTAAGATGGCAGCTATTAGGGGTGTAACGGTACATTAAAATCACATTTCGGTTCGGTTCAGTTTCAAGGAGGGCTCGGTTCTGTTAATTTTCTGTACAAAAAAGACAAAATGAAGACTTACAAAACGTTTATTTTGAAAATATGACAAGGAAACAATACGTTTGTATAAAAAGAAAAGTGACCCATTTGGATGATATTTTAAATAAACGGCACTTTACAATAAAACTATACTAACAATAATAAAAATCTTAATAAATACAATAACAATCAGAACCAGAATAAGCAGCAACAGACTGTTTACAATCTAACTAATCAAGTTTTAAGTTTTTGTCCAAAAAGACCAACTCGTCCACATTTTCTGCCAAAAGCACAGATCTAGTTGCAGTGAATATCTCCAGCAGTGGAGAAAATCATCTCAATAACAACAGGTAGCAGCAGTGTGGCTGTATTTGTCCTCATTACTCACAACCTCTTCTTGGACCTGCTCCCACCTGTCCCTGGAAAAGTTCAGAGTTCAGTCATCACACACTTCTTAGCTGCATGTGATCTCTGGTGGATTTCTCTGAACAGGAAGAAGACTCAGCTGCTATCTCTGTCACAGACGGGAAGTAAAACACAAAGAAGTAAAAAAAAGAAAAGAGTTAATATGATAATAATTTTACATTTAAAATGCTAATTAGATAATAATAATAAAATAACAATACCTCTTCTTGAACGGTTGTTATGAGGTGGTTGAATCTCTCGGTCATCATCATCATCATCAGGGCTTTAATCAGCTCCAGGGCTTGTTGACAATATCAGTTTTAGCTTTTTCATAAAGTGCTGAACTTTCTGACTGAAGTGTTGACGTGATGGATGTCGTAGCGGGGTTCAAGAACTTTAAAGCCGATGCATCAACAACATTCAGACGTAGATCCAGAGCTTTAAAAACTCCTTCAGCTTGTTATTGCTCTGGACCGATCTGAATTACCTGATGAAGGTTGTTTAAATGCTGTTGTCGGTCTTTGCAACAAGCTGCTTTAAGAGACGTTCACGTTCGGATAACGTTGTTTCAAGAGCGTTAACAAGTTAGACGTGTTGCTGCTGCAGATCCAATCTCTGTGAAACAACGTCGACACACAGCTTTGGATTTGTTATTGTCTTTTAACAAGAAAGCCCTAATGTTCCCAAACAGGAGATGCTAGGCTGCTAATGCTACGCGTGCTGCAAGATAATAGCACCGTGCTGTAACACGCTTAGGAATTTTAGTTCTGTGGCGCATAATCTTTTGTTGTTAAAATTTAATGAGTGAAAAAATTACCGAACCGGTACGCAGGTGGACCGAACCGAACGTGCCGTACCGAAACGGTTCGGTACACCCACGCGTACCGTTACACCCCTAGTAGCTATCCACTTTTTTCTTGGTTGCATTCAAACTACTAGTTGTTTGCTCGTCAATCAGGTCTATCAAACCTGAGGTCATTCAAAGAACCATCTAAAACAGGTACTGTAAGTTACTGAGAGTTCATATCCCATTCACAAAACCCCACTTTATAAGAATGGAAGTATTGCTTTAGCATAATAGGGACTCCAAATAAACCAAGGTCATAAATTTACCATAAAGACTGTTTTTCCCTCTCCAGCTCCACCTTCTATCACCACCATCCCTCCTTTGGTTTGAACGTTCTCCACCATCTCCACAGCAGAGGACAGCAGCTTGGCCCTGCCGAAGAACTGCCTCTGCAGCGCCCCCTGGTGCACTTCCTGCTCAAACAGCTCAGAAGCAGCCTCGGCCTCTTCGCCTTCCTGACAAACAGAGAAAATATCAATTAAAAAATCTGCAAGACTAAAGAAAGATTATTTACTGTAAAAGATAAACAGCAACATTTTACTTGTCAGAGTTACCGACCTCCAGGAACTGCTTCTTCACAGCCACCCAGAGATCCTCCAGCACAGCTTTGGCAAACTCCTCCAGGTTTTTCAGATATGGCTTTCCTTCCACAACGCCTCCCCACTCACACAAATAACTTCAAGAGAGATGTCAGCTCAAATTAGGCTTTTATTAAGTACTTTAAGTACCAACCAGTTCTTCAAAAATACTCGTCAGAAGTCCTGAACTAAACACGTTAAATGTGATGCGGCAGAGCAGACTCACTTTTCAGTGATTTTGACTTTGCAGTCCAAAAGTCTTCTCTTCAGAGACGCCAATTTATCCTCAGCCTCTTTTGATTCTGCAGCAAAATCTGATCTCCAAGCCACAGGAATTGATCTGAACAAACAAAACAAATATTAGTTACAGCAACTCGGCAATAAAATGACTGATTCGGTTTGTGCCGTTAAAGATCCGTGTTTGTTGATTTTGTGCTCACTTGCTGACGTTTGGATCTCTGAAGTAGCAGAACATTCGCTGCTGCACCGAGTCGGGATAAAGAGCCTGGAACTGACGGATCTCCATTTCTGTTATGGACAGACCAGCCGGAGCTGAAGCCAGCTGAATATTGAGAAAAAAACAAGATTATTTTAGCGCTTTAAAAGACAAATTGAATGTGAGATGTGGTTCCTTTAAATATAAAGTAGATGTGAAAATTTGCAACCTGCTCTGTGGCACAACTGTTAGCGCATCGGCTGTAGAATCCAAATTTTGTCCAGGGGACCCTGGTTCGATCCTGACCTGGGTCAACTTTTTTTACGTTTGTTTTTTATTTGATGAATCCAATTTCATTTTCAGAATTGGACATTGTGGATTTATTGCAGAAAGAATCAGGACTGTTTTTTATTTTATTTATCAAATAAAAAACAAACGTAAAAAAAGGTGACCCAGGTCAGGATCGAACCAGGGTCCCCCGGATAAAACTTGGATTCCAAACCGATGCGCTAACAGTTGTACCACAGAAGAAGAGGTTGCAAATTTACAGGTCTACTTTATATTTAAAGGAACCACAGCACACAAAACAGCGGAATACCTTTCTGTTGGAAAGAGAAGGTGGAGACGCCGCTAATGTCGAACCGGTTAACACCATAGACTTAATATGCCTGTGGTTAACAGAAACTCCATTATTTTATTTATCAAATAAAAAACAAACGTAAAAAAAGCTGACCCAGGTCAGGATCGAACCAAGGTCCCCCAGACAAAATTTGGATTCAAAAACCAATGCTCTAATGGTACATCCAGACCGAACGCGATTTCAACTGCAGGAGCGTCCAGTTTACATGCAAAGTCAATGGGGGACGCACCTCCAGGCGCCTCCTGGCGTCTGGCGTCACGTCGCGTGCGTGTTGAGCGTGCTGGAGAGCGTTTTCCGTGCACGTGAACCCGCGTCAACCTCCAAAGCACGCCTCCAACATGCTGAAGATTTCGCCGTTCAAACTTTCAAACGCCGCTCAACTCTACCCGATTGGTTGGTGTGTCAACCAATCAGGGAGAGTCGGGGGAGAAGAGAGGGGGTCAGGGGGAGAGTCCCTATGTGACGCGGAAACCAGTGACGCGGAAACCATTGCGCATGTGACGTATTGTTTGTGGAACACAGAAAAAACCCGCGGAGTCATGGAATATGGAAGAGAAACTCATTGTAGCTGTGTGTTCGCGACAATTCCTTCACAACCAGTCAAGTCTGCTCCACAGAGACAGAAATAAAAAGCTCCTCGCCTCGCGGAGTGCATTGACGACTCGGTACACCGGTAAGCTCCTCCCACACACCCCGCAGCAGCAGGGTTGCCAGATAAACATGAATTTTATTTTATTTTTTTACCCCTTTTCAGTGCAAATGTTCACTAAACTCAACACACTATTAATCTTATCAGACCCTCACGCAGCAAATATGACAGTTTGGGTAAAAAAAATAAAAAAATAAGCAACAGTACTAGATGATTCATTAATTCTTATCTGGCAACCCTGCGCAGCAGTTTTCGCAGCAGTTTCGCTTCTGGCTTTTTGGTCTAGACACAAAGTGCGTCCACTTGCGTGCGTGAGGAGCTTTTTGGAAGTTGAAAATCGGTTCGGTGTGAATCCACCATGACAGTTGTGCCACAGAGCAGGTTGCAAGTTTTTTGGTCCACTTTATATTTAAAGGAACCGCCTCTCCTGAAATACTGGCTATGCATTCTACATCTATACATTATCACGTAATAACGTGATATTATCACGTAATAACGTGATACGTATCACGTAATAACGTGATATTATCACGTAATAACGTGATACGTATCACGTAATAACGTGATACATATCACCTTACTGTATTACTACATAAGCCCCTAAAAAAAATTTCACAAGGTGGCAGCACTACGCTTCCGTAGTTATGCCCCATAGTGATTGCAAAATATTACATTTGTTCATTACAGATGACAAAAAAACAAAACAACTTGTGGATTCCTGATCCTGCTTTGACACTTTCATGAGACCTGTAAGTCTATTTATTCTTTTTATTCCTTTTTTATTTGTAATTGTGAGCATTTAAATGGCAATTGGGCCTGATTATTATTATTTTTGTTATTCCACAGCTCTTGCTGTGGGGCAGTAAATATATGGGAGCCTTGACCTGTTTGATTGTGGAAGACAAGAAAAAGACTTAAGAACTTTTTTTGAGGGGGGGGATTTGTGTTTATTTTGTTTATGGACATTTAAAAATATAAACCTGAAAGGAAAAAAAAGAGAAATTATGTGGATGATGTTTTGTTTGTTTTTTGTGTAAAAGAAAAAGGATGATGTTTTGTTTGTTTTTTGTGTGAAAAAAAAGAAGAAAAAAGAAATGTGTATATATATTTTGTCATTCAAGTTGTTAAAGGGTCAACACCATTAAAGTGGATGGTCCTTGTGTGTCCTTGGTTGTTGGTGCCTGTCGTGGTGGCAACCCTCGAACCCGGTGGTGGACACCGGCGGTGAGGGATGCTGTCAAGCTGAAGAAGGAGTCCTATTGGGCCTTTTTGGCCTGTGGGACCCCGGAAGCAGCAGATAGGTACCGGCAGTCCAAGCGGCATGCGGCTCGGGTGGTTGCTGAGGCAAAAACTCGGGCGTGGGAGGAGTTCGGAGAGGCCATGGAGAATGACTTCCGTACGGCTTCGAGGCGATTCTGGTCCACCATCCGGCGTCTCAGGGGGGGAAAGCGGTACGCGACCAACACCATTTATGGTGGGGATGGCGTGCTGTTGACCTCAACTCGGGATGTTGTGAGTCGGTGGGCGGAATACTTCGAAGACCTCCTCAATCCTACTGGCACGTCTTCCACTGAGGAAGCGGAGCCTGGGGACTTTGGGTCGGGCTCTCCAATCTCTGGTGCTGAGGTCGCCAAGGTGGTTAAAAAGCTCCGCGGTGGCAAGGCTCCGGGGGTGGATGAGATTCGTCCTGAGTTCCTTAGGGCTCTGGATGTTGTGGGGTTGTGTTGGCTTACGCGACTCTGCAATATCGCGTGGACATCGGGGGCAGTTCCCTTGGATTGGCAGACTGGGGTGGTGGTTCCCCTATTCAAAAAGGGGGACCGTAGGGTGTGTTCCAACTATAGAGGGATCACACTCTTAAGCCTCCCTGGTAAGGTCTATTCAGGGGTTCTGGAGAGGAGGGTCCGTCGGATAGTCGAACCTCGGATTCAGGAGGAGCAGTGTGGTTTTCGTCCTGGTCGTGGAACACTAGACCAGCTCTACACCCTCAACAGGGTCCTGGAGGGTGCGTGGGAGTTTGCCCAACCAGTTTACATGTGCTTTGTAGACTTGGAAAAGGCATTCGACCGCGTCCCTCGGGGGGTTCTGTGGCGGGTACTCCGGGAGTATGGGGTACCAGGCCCTTTGATATGGGCTGTTAGGTCCCTGTACGACCGGTGTCAGAGCTTGGTCCGCATCGCTGGCAGTAAGTCAGGCTCGTTTCCGGTGAGAGTTGGACTCCGCCAAGGTTGCCCTTTGTCACCGATTCTGTTTATAACTTTTATGGACAGAATTTCTAGGCGCAGCCAAGGTGTTGAGAGGATCCGTTTTGGTGGCCTTAGAATCGCTTCTCTGTTTTTTGCAGATGATGTGGTCCTATTGGCTTCATCAGCTCGTGATCTACAGCTTTCGCTGGAGCGGTTTGCAGCTGAATGTGATGCGGCCGGGATGAGGATCAGTTCCTCCAAATCCGAGGCCATGGTCTTGAGCCGGAAAAGGGTAGCGTGCCCTCTCCGGGTCGGGGAGGAGGTCCTTACCCAAGTGGAGGAGTTTAAGTATCTCGGGATCTTGTTCACGAATGAGGGAAAACTGGAGCGTGAGATCGATAGGCGGATAGGTGCAGCGTCCGCAGTGAAGCGGGCGCTGTACCGGTCTGTCGTGGTGAAGAGAGAGCTGAGTCAAAAGGCAAAGCTCTCAATTTACCGATCGATCTACGTTCCCACCCTCATCTATGGTCATGAGCTTTGGGTTATGACCGAAAGAACAAGATCTCGGATACAAGCGGCTGAAATGAGTTTTCTCCGCAGGGTGGCTGGACTCTCCCTTAGAGATAGGGTGAGAAGCTCAGTCATCCGGGAGGGACTCGGAGTAGAGCCGCTGCTTCTCCACATCGAGAGGAGCCAGTTGAGGTGGCTCGGGCATCTGGTTAGGATGCCTCCTGGACGCCTCCCTGGTGAGGTGTTCCGGGCATGTCCCACCGGGAGGAGACCCAGAGGAAGACCCAGGATACGCTGGAGGGACTATGTTTCTCGGCTGGCCTGGGAACGCCTTGGGATTCCCCCAGAGGAGCTGCTCCAAGTGGCTGGGGAGAGGGAAGTCTGGGCCTCCCTACTTAGGCTGCTACCCCCGCGACCCGACCCCGGATAAGCGGAAGAAAATGGATGGATGGATGGATGGATGGTCCTTGTGTGACAGGTTTAAAAATAAAATAAAATACAAAAGTAATATAAAATCGTTAATCCTAACTGTCAGGAGGGATACCTGGCTGGCACCCCTTTTTAAATTTTTTTAATCTCAGAATTCAGAGAATGAAATCAAAATTCTGACTTTACTTTGGAACTATTAAAATAAACTCTTAAAAAAAAACTATAAATTCTACTTAAAGCACCAGACTCAATTTGTAGAATTATTTTAAAAAAAAAGAAATTCTAGTCCAATTTCTGAGATTAAATTTAGAATTTTATTTTTAATTTCAGGATTCTGACTTTACTTCAAAATTCTGACTTTAATGTAAGAATTGTAAAATTGTGAGGAAAAAAATTAGAATTCTAAACTTAAAGTCAAAATTCTGAGAAAATTTTCAAAATTCTGAATTTAATTAAAAAGTTTTTGTTTTTTTCTGGATTTTGAAAAAATAAAATCCCCATATTCCGCAGTTCAGGTGCATCTTAGCACACCGTCCATGCATCTTACCCAGCTGTACTGCGGCAGGTCAGGGAGGACAGGTCTGGGGGGCACCTGGCCGTACCTCTCCCCCAGAATCGCCACCAGCATCTGGCTGCGACACACCTCTGACAAACACAGCTGGGCAGCTCGCTCTGACTCCTCCTCCGTCACGCCCCAGCGCAGCTCCACCTCCTGCAGGTGGAGGCAGTGTGCCGCAGCGCGACGGCGGAGCTCCGGGAAGACGCTCCGAACCAGGACATCACGCTCGGCGTGCATGTCTCTGAAGGTGGAGGAGATGAACACTCGAACTCCTCGCCACCTGAGGGCAGAGGAATAAGCTCAGGTTAAAGTGGTTATTCAATTAATTCCCTGCTAAGACGTAGCTATATTTTTTTACTGTTAAATTAACTTTACCTTAATTTAGGGCTGGGTGGCATTGAAACAAGTTGGTTAGCAGGTTGTAGTTCTTTAGCACCATCAGGTTTGATGTTGTACAGTTTGTCCAGATGCTCCACGTGATCCAGCAGCCTGGAAGATCCACGCTCTGCTATAAATCTGGTTGCGTGTTTAGGGGGAAAGAAAAAAGAAAGTAATGTATTATGTATTATTATTTATTGGTGAGCACAGGTACGCTAATCTGCTAACAGCTAATAGCGGGACAATTTTTTGTTTAGCAGATTAGCGTTTTTGCTAACTTTGGAAACTGTTAGCAGAATTAGCTTGCGCTAAATTAAAGTTTGCCAACTTTGTCAGCTAACAAAATTCTCAAGCTTGTCCCCGTCTGTTGTGGGCATGTCTCGAAGAGTCCGTTAGGCACGCTATTGGTTTATTACGTGTACACGTGACAAGACAGGATTGGTCGATGCAGCTTCAACTGGAAGGAGACAAAGACCTGTGAAGCAGACTGAGCGACGTCTTAGCAGTGAGCGGTTTAGTGTTAGCTTTAGCTATTGCTTTAACCTGTTTTGTGGTTTAGTGAAGCTAACTTTTTAGTTAGTGGAATATGGGTTAGCAAAGCTAACTTTTTGGTTAGCTGTACCAACCACTGTTATTTACCATTTTTTGGTAAAACCAGCCCTACCAGTAGCTATTTTCAGTCTGACAAATGATTTCCATTCAGTTAGTTTAGCTCAGTTATATAGACAGAAAATTATGCATAACAAGATATTTCGGAGGTTAAGTTATTATATTGGCACTTGTAAAATATTCAAATTTAAATGTTTTGCTACTCAGAATAACGAGAAATACAATGTTAAAGCTGGATGACTGTTTAAAGTAACTAAAACCTAAAAGGAGCAACAGGCTAGCCTAGCTAAAGGCAATAACAGGTTAACAAAGAGCCTAAAAACAGCCATAGACTAGCTAAAGGCACCAACAGTCTAGCTAAGAGCTGAAAGCAGCTAAAATAAAGGTGAAAAGTACAAAACAAAATGTAGAGTAAATATGCTGAAGCTGATTTAAAACAGAACAATATTTTTGATTTCAGTGAAAAGATCCCAGTGTATTTCTGTGAGAAAAAATATATTAAAAAAACTAGTTAATTTTTTTTGAAAAGCATCAAAAGTACAAAAACTAAAAGTCACTACACCCATCTCCAGAATAAAATGGTTCTGCTATATGAACAACTAAATTAGCACCAAGTATGCAGAAGGAAAGTAGCAAAAAAACGTACAGAAAAAGAAAACTAAACCAATAAAGTGAGTGGTGACTCAACATACACACAATAAAAAGATTAGTTTTTTATGTTAAAGTCTGGTATCTACAAAAGTATTCTGTTTTTGTTAATGTGATCTATGTACTCTGTTGGAGGTGCAAAAACTGGGCTGAATCTCTGCTTTATGAAAATAAAACACTTGACTGGACAAGATTTAAAGAACAAATGTAAAATAAAAATTAAAACAGCAACTATTTTTCCTTATTTCCTCTCTTAGAATAAGAAAGTTTTCATGCTGCCTATAATCATTATGCATGCTATAATCATTCATTTTTATGAAATCATTCTTCAAAGCATTAAATGTGAAAAGCTCTACATTTGTAGTTTAATCAGTGTTTTTTTTTTGCATCATCATAATCTTAAATTTTATTATTTTACCTCAGTGTCTGCTCACTGAAGCCTTTCAGGAATACGCAGTTCCTGTCCGACGAATCTTCTATGAGAGTGCTGTTGCTAAACACAAGTTCATAAATGGTAAAGAAAACACAGACATATCACTGTAATGGTCCCATTACAGTGACTGAAATTAATTTTATTTAAATAAATAAAGATACAAAATATATATATCACCCGTCTGAAAACATGACATAAGCTGTCAGAGCTTTGCTGTTTGTTTCTTTCTTGTAGTTGTTGATGGCCCAAATCATTGAGCGGTCAAGCCAATCGGTCAGCACGATAATGTTGTCGACCTGAGGAGAAAATTATTTGACTTGCAAACAAGAAAGTCGTGAGCACCAGCAGGTCCTTTGGTCGCTGCCATGACAAGCACCAATGACCTTCAGGCCAAAGCTCCTGAAAGCTCCTGAAAGCTGTTTCTGCGAGAGAAACCGTAAACAAGGCCCCATCTACGGTGGCCCTGAGGTGTAAATGAACATTTGAAAAAACAGAATTACCGGTACTTAAGCCATAGCGGAAGTGGCCAATATATCTGTGGATTATTGGGATACTGGTGGCTGTTTCTGCCACTGAAGGCTGAGGAGGACCGCCGCGATCGGCGTGCTGGCGAGACTTCCTGCTCAGCGAAAATGCTTTGATCCAGGCTATGACCTTCCCAGCTGTTGTGCGAGCTGAACCGCACGGTGAGAGCAACGGTGGCAGCCGCGGACCTGCGGTGTGTTTTGGAACTCGTTTACAGCCGTCCGGCTTCAAACAGGGCACATACGGAAGGATCTTGTAGCTCGGAACCTCTCTCGATTCGGCGATTTGGACCCAGAAACAGCACCTGGACTTAAGACTGCAGTCAAAAGTACACTGTGGCCTGACTGAAAAAATAAAGCAACTATCTAATCTGGTCTCTGAGCAACCTTGAACTGAAGGCTGTCTGCAAATCTTCTCCTGGAGCTGAAAGCTGAAGTGAACTCGCTGCCCTCCCCCCCCTCCCCCCAGAGGTCTCTGTGTGTGCGTTCTCAGATGGAGCCGTGCTGTGAGACCTGCGAACTGTGCTTATCTGGAACTGATTACTCACAGACTTTACCTCCCTGCCTGCCGTCATCATGCATCATGTCCTGTCTAATATGTGCTAAAAGCTGGTCTTGTGACAAGTTGTGATAGATTCTTTTTTTGAATACCACGTTCTTACCCGTTTGTGTGTGTATTCCTTTTTCCATATCTGATTGTTGCGGCGCGGTTTCAAACTGCTGCGGCTCGTGCGTACGTCTCTCTTAAGATTGTGCGTGCGCCAATTGCATAACCTTGTACCTCGGTGCATAACATGCCAATAAAGATATATTCTATTCTATTCTATTCAAAGCAGAAATGGCCAAAATGGACGTGGCCAGAATCACATTTGAAAAAAAAAAAAAAACGGAACTACATTAAGCCAAAGCAAAAGTTGCCAAAGCGGAAGTGGCCAAAGCGAAGTGGCCAAAGCAGAAGTGGCCAAAGCAGAAGTGGCCAAAGCGGAAGTGGTCGGAATCACAGTTGAAAAAAACAAAATTATATTTGAAAAAAATGGAAAAAATAAAACAAAATGCACACAAAAAATAAATCTGTTTTTTTTTTTTCAAATGTGATTCCGCCCACTTCCGCTTTGGCTTCATGTAATTCTGTTTTTTCAAATGTTGATCATTTACACATTGGGGCCACGGTACCGATCAGATTCCACGTCCCTGACCTGCCACTGGATAAGTGAAAAACTCTCCTGGAGATGTGAGATAAAGATTGCATGGAGAGTGGGCTCCACCAGACATTCTCAGTTCATCCTCACTATCTGTTTGGGTTTACCAGATCTGTTGGGCAGACTCCCCCACTACCAGACCAAACACATTACCAGGTGGTGATCAGTTGACAGCTCAGTTCCTGTTCAGTGTCCAAGACATGGGGCCGCAGTCTGACGATTCAATTACAAAATTGATCACAGATCTTGGGCCTATCAGGCTTCTGGTAAGGATGCCCCCTGAATGCCTTCCTAGAGAAGAGTTTTGGGTATGTCCAATTGGGATAAAACCCCAGGAAGACCCATGACACACTGGAGAGGCTTAGTCTCTCAGCTGTCCTGGGAACGCCTTAGAGATACAAGAGATGACTGTGGAAAGAGATGTTCAAGGTGACTTTATTGTCATTTGCATCACATGTGGTATATGAGGTGGAACGAAATAGTGTACTCAAGGTCCCAGATGTCTGGGCCTCCCTGCTCAACTGTTTGCTTGAATCTGGTAACTATCAGGCTTACTATTAATGAAGCTATGAACAAATATGACTGCCTTAAATGAATTAAACTTATAATGGATATGTAAACTGAAAATAATTACATAAAAACTCATTTTAAAACACAAAAGCCACTTACAAGCGTACGAGATACCCCATCAAGTAGCAGTCTGTTGGAGTCAGCCTCTCCACAATCACTGACATCTACACCTCCAGATGCAGGAAGAGGGCTACCTGCATCATGAAGGACCCCACTCACCCATCACACACACTTTTTTGCCCTCATCCAGGACACCATCCAGAGACTCCAAGAGGGCTGGGTAATCTGAACTGCTTTTTGGTGCATAAGCTCAAACAACAATCAGAACATTTTCTCCTGCAGCTAAAAGTCATAGAGGCAACCCTCTCATTCCCCGGGGAAAATTCCAACACTGAGGCACTCAGGGTATGAGTATCCCCACACCTGACCAATGCCCCTTTTCTCGAGCAACTCCAGAGCAGGAAAGAGTCCAACCTCTCGCCAGGAGTTGGGTTCTAGAGCCCAAGCTGTATGTAGAGGTGAACCTAACTATTTCTAGTTGGTAACGATCAACCTCACACACAAGCACCGGCTTTTTAACCCACCGTGGTGACGATCCTTGTCCCTAGAGCTACGGTAGTTTATGCCACTAGGAATCAGCACAGACAGGGACCAGGGTCTGCTGCCCATCTTGTATCATACCTCTGCTTCAGCACACCTGACTGAAAATGAATGGGTTCAGTATGAGATTCTGCAGAGTTTGAAAGCGTGCTAAATGAATAGGTAAGTCATCCATTGAATCAGGTGTGTTGGACCAGGGAACCAACAAAAACATGCAGGATGGTGGCTCTATAGGACCAGGATCGCCTTTTTCTTTCAGCAGTTTCATTTTCAGGAGACGCCACAGCGAGTCATCCTCCTCCATTTCACTCTGTCCTCACTCCAACTACCTCCACATCCTCTCCAACTGCGTCCATATGTCTCCAGTTTGACTTTTCTCTTTGTCTTTTTCCTGACAGCTGCATTTCTAACATCTTTCTACCAATACGCATACCAACTGTCCATCCCCTGGACATGTCCAAACCATCTCAGTCTGGCCAAAAAATAAATAAAAATTAAACAAAATAAAAATTAAACAAAACAAATGTAAGTTAAACTTACCTTGCTTTTCTTGGAGAATATTTCGTAAAAAATTTCAGAATTAATTTCATCTGAATTTTCGTTAAATGCCTGTGGAAAAAACAAACAAACAAAAGAGTTCAATAATAAAGCCTAAATCACATCTGCTAGTCTGACATTACCTCCATAACTTATAGCCTTATAACCCGTCTGTTTCGCTACTTTGACATCTTTGTTTTAACTTGTTAAAAAAAAAATCTGTATGCCTATCTTATGATTGTCTATTGTTGATTGTCCAAGGAAAATCTACTGTCGCTGTTGTCATCATTCTTTGTTTGTAGCCAGGTCTCTCTTGTAAAGGAGTCCTCGAGGCTCAATGGGATTAACCTGCCTAAATAAAGGTTGAATGAATGAATAACTGTGGGGTCCAATCTTAGTCCTTGAGGGGACCAACAACAACGTTTTGAATGTTTATCTGCTTCAACACATGTGATTTAAATGTATGTAAACAGACTTCTACAGAACTTGAAGACATGATGAAGAGGTAGGACCAGGACTGGACACCACTGATCAATAATAAACTTATTAATATTAATAAATACATAGATAAATGATACCGTTACTCCCAGAACAAAACTTGGGTGCAGGTACTTCACAAAAGAGTAACATAAAAGCAAAAGCACAAAACAACAAAATACTAAACAGGAGTGAACATGCATGGATAACAGCATTAGAATTACAACAATGTCCATATACCGGTAAGCAGGGCTTAATATGAGCCGGAACAGGATCCAGGAACTCTTATTTTGACAGGGTGCATTCTGGTAGCTGTTTGCTTAGATCTGGTAACTATCAGGCTTACTAATAATAAAGTTATGAACAAATATGACTGCCTTGAATGAATAAAACTTATAATAGATATGTAAACTGAAAATAAAAACTCAGTTTAACACAACAGTCACAAGCATTCAAGCTGCACCTTCAAGTAGCATTTCTGCGCCATCTACCCTTAAAAAGTTGTAGGTAAACATAGATGTTTAACAACCCGTTAGAATACACCCCCACCCCAATGGCCCGCCAGTTATTTGCATTCCGGCTTCGATTGGTTTACAAATCAAGCCCTGCATACAAGAGATTAGTTGGGTTTGGGTAGTGGTCAGTAAAACTGAATAGCGGCAAAAAGGAGCAATTTCTTTATGCAGCTCCTAAGCTCCAACTCAACGGTGTCGAGCTTCGAGCTAACAATCGACTTTCTTTTTTGTCAGTGTATTCAGTCTGTCAGCGTCGTTTGCTTTGATGCCAGCACACAACATCAACAAAAGACAGAAAGCATCTTATTGTAGATGCTGATGAATGTCTTTCCAACATAACTTGTGCTCTTATAGAAGTTTTTCTCTAAGTGTAATGCAGGAAGAAAAACTGTGAGACTACTGCAAGAAAAGTGGCACTATAAGAAATAGGGATGGGCATTGTAAGCAAAAATGCTCTTTCCATTTGTGGTAGTTTAGTTTTTCATTGAATATTCAAATTATATTCTGGCACCAAAGCTGAGCTCACCCGTGATCATGATTTCCTCTTTAAAATCCTTTCAAAATAAACTCCAAGTGCAGAAACGCATACTAGGGATACTCAGTGATTTTGTTGTTGTTGTTTGGAAAGGGGCACACAGGAAACAAGTTGACATTCCACTACCAGCTAAAAGTTATTCTTCAAATTTATAATTTTAACTAAACCTTGAATATTTTATCGTCACTGTCCATCTTTACGAATTACAAATGAAAATTTTCTGAAATTTTGAGCTTTTTGTGCAGCCAATTAAAAACGACTTGCTGCACATTTTTGTATTTTTTAACAAATACTACATGCAAAGTGGACACACCTTCAGCCAGTATGAGACCTAACTTTGGTAAAATCACAGCACATTTAACTAAAAATGTTGTTATAGACATTAAAATTAAAACACTCTTGATTACCAGAAATACAAAAGAGGAAAAGCCCACCTTCACGTCCTTCATCAGACTTTTAACGTTGTCCAAAAGGACGTTGGACTTCAGCTGGGCCTCCTTACAGCGGCTGTAGCTGTTCAAGAAGAGCTGATGATCCTCTGCACTGCTGCTGATCATCAGAGCGAGCAGGGCTGCCACCTCCATCCTCTGGAAAGGGTTTATGATTATGATTTTATGTGGTTTCTCTAAGCCCACCTTCCATTCTGATAATATACAAACTCACAGAGGGAGTGAGGTGGTCATGGTCTTCATCCTTGTCCTCCTTGTCTTGTTGAACCGAGTCTACAGGGAGACAGAAGTCCTGCTTCTTGCTCCAGGACTCGTCGTGTCTCATGTTACAGTTGAGCATGATGACGGTTTTTCCAGGGAGTGGGGGCACATTGTAGCGGCAGGAGATCTGAACCGCCGTCTCCAGGGCTTCTCGGTACCGTTCCAACAGATCAGTCGTGTACAGCCTCTGACTGTAAACACAGACGCAGAAGTTCAACACTTGAAGATTCAACTGGAGTTTACTTCAGGTTGTTTGTGGTGCATTTGTTTTAATTTTTTGACGCTATGAGCTCATTTCTCCAATGTTTATTTTCTTTTTCGATAAGCGCTGCTCTTGTTTTGGCTCCATTTCAGCTCATTTAACAATCAGAGTGTTGAGGAGAACTCTCAGCTTCTACCACGCTAAACTGTACATTTGGAATGGGTTTTAGCTATTTTTAGGTATGCTGTGGAGGCCATCTTGAATCAGTATGACTCCAAAAGTTAAGCAGTCGTTGATGAGCCATCCTTTGGTGTGATTCATTAAAACCTGTTCAGTAATTCACAAGACATTTTGCTAACAATACAGACAAATGAATACAAAAAGCATATTTTTCATTTGCAACTACTGTGGCTTATATCTAAAGATAAATTCTAAACATTTTGGAGACAAACTGCTTGGAAAAAAAATACTAAAATGTAGCTTCAAGTGTTAAAAAGAATAAAATCTCATCTTACTTGGCTTTTATGAGTTGGGCCTTCTTCATTTTGTACAGTCGATAAATCAAGGGCACACGGAGCGACGACTTCACCCTCCTCTTATCAGTCGTCTCCCACATCAGATTCCTGAAGCGCCTGCTATTTGGGATCTTCTTTAGGATACTGACCAGGATCTCTGACACAGAGGGGATCGCCTGCTGCGACGCAGAAGCTAAAAATGATAAAATATTCAGAGAAGGTCCCAAAAATGTGCACGGACGTGATGTTTGTGTTTTAATAAACAGATTTCACGTTAGAGCTGGTTGAACATTTGACACGAGGAAACCAGCCAGTAGTCTCTCACCTACAGTAACGCACATCTTAAGACTTTTTCCTGTTGGAAATTCCAAACTTGTCCAGAATTTAGTTTTCCGATTTGACAGTCAGTGTATTTTGGAGGTGTAGCTACAAACATTTACTGTGAATGTACAGTTCAGACTGTGCACAAAGGATAGATAGCATGAACTAAACTAAAAAAGCAATACTTTGAGTTAGAGGTTAATAAAAAGGTGTTTTGCAAACCTTTACACCTCTGAAAGGTTTGAGTTACATGGTTATTTACAAGCTCAAGCAGCACGACAGCAGCTAGCTGTAGCCGTTCTGGTGCAGCCTGTGGTACGTTCAGCAGGAATATCCTGAAGTTACAGCTAGATTAACTGAAATACAAAACTGACAGCAGTGTAAAAGCAAACAGAACAATGTTTGCGTGAGGAGATTGGATTTGTTTTAAGATGACCACCTTTCATTTTCATTTTTACTTAATTATTTGTGACGTGTTACAAAACAAGTCAGACTGAGCACAGGTTGCAGTGCAACAAACACAAAATTATTGATGCATGGCCTGAGGTTTGCATAAAAATTGGTCCATAAAGACACCATCTGGTAATCCCAATAACTTATAAAGCATATATTTAAATTAACCTGTAAATCAAAGTTTTTCTACAGGTACGTCTTCAGAAATAATCCTTTGTCTTATAAGCTTTGTAATGTTCTTTGAAACGGACCAATGTTCCATGTCGGAAATCCCTTCATATAATGTTTGGCACCATTGTGAAGCGTGGAGACTCCCTTTTTTAAACATATGGCTGGAATTCCCGATGACATCACTCCAGCCGAATAAAAATTGAGTTTTCACGAAGTTAAACTAGCTTGTTGCTAGATGTTAAATCGTTAACTCGTTCTGAAGCTTTTGAGGAGAATTTTAAATTAATTCTGACTCATCTTGCCAGCACAGCTCACATTCTTGAACAGCAGTGCTCAACTTAAGCCACAAACCTGAGTATCATTGCCTCCGTCACCTCTTAAATTTAAACTTCAAACTGTTTTGTTGTTTGACGCGCCTCACCCAAAGCGTGAAGCTCCATGATGACCTTGTAAGCGGCGAGGAACCTGAAAGGAAGCTGCCGGCTCTGAATGACGGCTTTCTGCAAGCACATGAACACAACGCAAGAGAAACTTCTATGAGCTCCGCTGTGAATAAACGATGAACAGAAAACGTAAGAGCCAGTGCTGGTTGCACCTGATTGGACAGTTTGCTGAGGATCTTTTTGTGATGAGCCTCGCTGATCGCTTTAGTGATCATGTTCCTCAGGTTCCTCAGCATGGCCATGAATGGAAGAGATTTACTGTCTGTGTAACGAGAGATGAGATTAATGTGTGTTTGTCAAAAGCAAGTAAAGATTGGGTTTTCACTTAAAGAACAGCTCCATTCAGGCAGACTGGAAATTAAATATGAACAGAATAAAAGACATGTTTTCCCCTTCGTCAGCTACTTGGAACCGGTGACGAAGTGGCTGAGGCTCTCTGAGCTGCATGTCTGTTCATGTTGCAAAGCTTTACGGGAGCTTTTCGGTCAGACCTATGAGCTTCTCCCAGGTGGCCGCCTTGTTGCCCTCCGCACAGAGCAGCCGTTCCCACGTCTGCGGCTCTTTCAGCTTTATGCGCTGCCCGGCGCGCTCTCTGTCCCACACGCCTTTCAGTCCGCTGCGGATGAACGCCTTCGCGTCACTGGGATACCTGCAAAAACGATACACATACCACGCAACTGCATTTAAAACCTGCTTTTATACACGTTTCTATAGAAGCAATCCATCATTTCTTTAAAAACTTTCCCCAGAGGGCGTCTTTGGCTCAGGTGGAGTTCAAGTACATGGGCGCCTGTTTCTTGAGTGATGGCAGAATGGACCAGGAGATTGATGACTGATCAGCGCATCTTCCTCAGTAATGAGGGCATTGCTTCTGTCTGCTGTGGTGAATGACAGTTGGGTCAAAAGGAAAAGCTATGGATTTACTGGTCCATTCCAAACCTCACCTGTGGTCATGACGTTTGGGTCTTCACTGAAAGAACAAGACTTAATCCAAGCATTGGAAATTAGTTTCTTTTATAGGGTGGCCGGGCTCTGCCTTAAAACGAGAGGCTGATCGAGGAAGATCTGTTGCTCATCTCCACCAATGAGGTGAATCTCAAAGAGCGATGAGCTAAAAACACCCAGTAGAAGACAGCGGCATCTCTCAGGCCCTGTGTGTGACTTCTGTTCGTTTTTACCGTTTCCTGAAGACAGGACTTTCAAAATCTTATTTTACTTAAAACTAAACCAGTTTTAAGTTGTTTTTTTATTCAAAATCACCGATTTTTCTTATTTATTGTTCAAATACTGAGAAGAGACGAGCGCAGAGGCACCAGGCAGATGCGCCTCACCAGGGATTGCGCAATCACTCGGCTGACTGTGCTGCATGCTGCAGTGAGCCCGTATTCCTGCCCCTTTTATGTCACTATTAAAATGTCCAAATACTTTTGCTATATAAACTACATTTCTATAGTTTAGCTGGTGAATATAATAAAGGGTTTTTGTCGAAAACTGTATGTGTGTGTAACGTGTTTCTTGTGCTGAGCGATCATAAAACGGCTGGGAAAAGGTGCCGGGTGAGGCACCTGCCTCATCGAGGAGGCGGGGCTAGTGAACCCAGGGTTTCTGCTTGCACCTCCTCCGCTCCGCTGCAGAAGAAGTGACATATTGGATCCTGATTAGCTATAATTTAAATATAATATATTTAATATAATATATAATATAATATATTAAATATAATTTTTTTTATAATTTATGCTACAGTTTGTAAAGATTGCTGATATGAGATTTC
>JBBPBX010000513.1:79402-93663 GCA_038048925.1 Garcialebias charrua
GCGCTTATACCGACAGATTTTGGGGTGGGGGCACAGACAAAGCCACGTGCAGTTTTGAAGCAAGGCAGAGAGAGACAAACATTTCAGCCACGTGTTGCCTGTAGTTTTTTTTTTTTTTTGGGTGGGGACAGTGAGACAGACAAACGTGAGCCGTGCGCCAAGTGTGTGTATGTGTGTGTGTGTGTGTGTGTGTGTCAGCGTGAATGTTCAGCATGAGGGAAGAGGCTGCTTTTAGGTTTTCAGCTAGTGCACCTGCATTGCAAGCTGCTAGTTTAACGTTACGTCGGTGCCGACAGGTAGTTGGAGCTTTGGGTAGGCGGGGCACCCCACCTATATAATGGTAGGGGAAACACTGGATTTTAAAAACAACCTGTTAACTGCTGCCAATCAAATGGCGAATAAACTACTCTGCAGGGTTCATGTACCGGTATATAAGATCTGATTGTGATGAAGTCAGTGCCTCACCAGCCATGAACCTCACCACACGTCACTGATGTTTTATAAAGCCCAACACTTTTAGTCCATTAGACTTTTTAACACACTGGCCAATGTGTTGTCATGGCCACCAAGTATAAGAATTAAAGTAAAAATGAGTCACAAAGCAAATAAAGTTCAAGATAAATAAATAATTAAAAGGCCAGGACTGCATTCAAACATTAAAATTGGTTCCTTGAAAGCAAAAATGTAAAAAATAAATAAAGAGATTACAACTTTTGCACTGAACTATAAACCCCCAAAAAACTCACAGAGCGTACAGACATTGTAAAAAAATTAAATTAAATCAACCCAATGTGTAAATAAAAAGGATTTACTTAAAAACTTCATGAACGCATCTATTTCATGAGTGAATAGATTTCAAACAAAACCATGTGACAGACTAAACAAACAGAAGCCAAGCCCAAGTCCAGAGGCACAGCTCACACACCTGCTGATCCAGTAGCTTGTAGAACCAGAACCAACAAAACTCCTTTGTAACCGTATGAGTCCACGTATCTTATGGTGTTTTGTTAATAAAGACAATAAAACGTCTGGATCCATGTGGCTCTTTGAAGTTTGGCCAACGTTTTAACTTTACGTTATAAAATATAGAAGATATTTGGGATGAATTAGTAAAACTGTGGATAAAAGTTACACTTTCGTCTTAACCCACCGACACGCTGCAGTGAAACAAAGAGTCTGGGTGGCGTCACCCGGAGGTTTTGTGAGTCTTACCTTCTTCCCAAAATTGCCATAACGAGTTCTGCTGGTTCTTTGATGTGCAGCTTCTGGATCAGCTTCTTCAGACTGAACTCACTCTGTTTTTTATCCACCACTGCTCGGTCGCCATTGCCCTGCAGCTGCACAAAAACCTGCCGTTAGTCCGAGTTTTAACGGCAGCAAGAAATCAAAAAGGAACTTAAATCTTAAAAACTGCAGCGAGAACCACCCACGACAAGAATGACCCGATGGACCTTCAGAACCCCAAACTGAACAATAACTGTTAAAAACAAGCAGAACAGAACTGAAATGACCAAAGCACAGCTAAAAGCTAAAAAAATTAAAATAAACTGTAGCTAAAACATAAAAAGCCAAACTGTAGCAGAAAGATAAAAAGTTGTAAAACTGTAGATGAAAGTTTAAAAAAAGCAAATCTAGCTAAAAGCTTTATAAACGCACAACCGTAGCTAAAAATATAAAAATAACACACAGAGCCAAAAGCTAAAAAACAAAACTATGGTTAAAGTGTTAAAAATGCTAAAATTGTAGCTAAAAGCTCAAAAGAAGCAAAACAGTAGCTAAAAGCTTAAAAAAGTAAAACTGTAGCTGAAAGCTAACAAAAAGAAAAGCCATAGATACAAGCTAAAAGAAAGTGAAACTGTGGTTGAAAGCTAAAAAGCAAAGCCAGAACTAAAACTTTTAAAAAGATGAGCCTAAAAGCATATTTGGCATACTAGTACAGTATATAATATACAATTTAAAACAAAATCTTATCCAAAAGTAAAAAATAAACTAAATGAGCATGAGCAAAAAATTCAAAAACATAGCTAACAACTATTAAATGCTAAACTCTTGCTAAAAGCAAAATAAAAAATGAAACCAAAGTTAAACACTAAACAGTAAGACAGTAGCTATAAAAAGCTAAATTTTGCTAATGCTAAACTTTTGCTAAAAACAAACAAACAAACAAAACAAAAAACTGCTAGAGCAAAGTTAAACACTTAAGAGCAATACTAGATTTTTAGCTAAAAGCTAAAAATGCTAAACTGTTGCTGAAGTTAAAAGTAAAAAAATGCTGAAATGTTGCTAAAAGATTTTAAAAAATGAGGTAAACACTAAAATTAGCGAGAGAGTAGCTAAAAGCTAAAAAAAATGCTGAACTGTTGCTAAAAGATTTTTAAAAATGTTAAACCAAAGTTAAACACTAAACTTAGAAAGACAGTTGCTCAAAGCTAAAAATTGCTAAACTGGTGCTGATTGAAAGCTAAAAAAAGCTTCATAGTTAAAACATTAAACAGTAAGACAGTAGCTAAAAGCTAAAAATGCTAAACTGTTAAAAGCTAAAAAAAAAAACATGCTAAACCAAAGTTAAACACTACAATTAGCAAGACAGTGGCTAAAAGGAGAATGATTGGAAAAGAAATACAGCACATAGCTGACTGAAATGTCATAAAACAGCTTTTTTTTTAAAGGAATTGGAGAAAAATGTTCAGTGAGGTAAGTATCTAAATAAAGTTCGACAATTCAAAAAACACGTTACAAATACTAAAAATATGGCGCACATTTCCAAATCGCACTGGATTTTTCAATAGTGAAATTAACCGAAGGTACGCAGAAACACGTTGATTGCAAAAAAAGCAAACAAGAAGCTACAAACAGGAAAACAAACGTTTGAATGCTGACTCAGCATCCAGACAATAACATTGATTTTTATCATTTTCGGCTGTTTGGGAAGAATTTATTTAAATGTTGCCGTTTATGTTGGGTGGATATTTTCACAAGAAATTAAGTTGGGTGTAAAGATTCAGAAAAAGTTCCCAACCTCATTTTATTTAGGGAAAAATTTGGTGCCGGGTACTTCAACGCGAGTCAAAGAATAAACATTCAGAAACATCCTCAGCTGTAAATATTTTAAATAAATTAGTGACGTACAAACTTCTCCAGAAATGACGGTTCAGTTCTGAGCAGGTTGGCCCAGTCTTCGAGCTGAGCTTCAGTGTGTTTCTGGAAATCACAAATTATAGATTCAGAACAAAACACAGTCATTCAAAGATACATATGACAAATACGAGTACCAATATTGTTATGGAGGAACACAAATAAGCTAAATGTATTAAGTAAACAGCCGTACCTTTCCTTTAGGCTTCTTGCGGCTGTGTTTACAGCGGTGTTTGCGTGTGTTGTATTTGGCCAGCTGATACTCGCTGAATTCCTTGAACTTGTCAGCCATCGCCTTCTTGAGGCACGCTGGCAGAGAGCGGCTGAAGCACTGCGGGAAGAAAGTCAGAGTTTATTCTGAGCTGAAAACTGCAGCTACTTCCTGCAAAACATGAGCTAAAGAAAAAACCTACAGTGCTGTAGATTCTGACCACCTCCAGCCAGTCGGACGGCAGCTGGACCGCGGCGCAGAAATACCTGCGGACATGCGGCTTGGTGGACGGCAGGCTGGCAGCCAGAGCCAACAGGAAGTTAGCTGTGATCCGAATGTTCAGCTCTTGTCTGGTGTAAACGGCAACCTGGATCAGAACGAGAAACCAGAACTTAACCAGGGAAACCAGCATGAACGCTGAAGAGTGTGCTGCAACATGATGAAGAAGCTGAAACTGAGTGGCTAAAGTCAAAAAATATAACTGTACCTGAAAATAGACAAAAGAAGCAGAACACAAGCTAAAAAAAGCTAAGGCTAAAATAATCAAAACCCAAGCTAAAAGCTAAAGGAAGCAAAGCACAAGCAAAAAGCTACAGGAAGCAACACGCAAGCTAAAAGCTACAAGAAGCAACACGCAAGCTAAAAGCTACAAGAAGCAACACGCAAGCTAAAAGCTACAAGAAGCAACATGCAAGCTAAAAGCTACAAGAAGATAAATGCAAGCTATAAGCTAAAAGAAGCAAAATGCAAACTAAAAGCCAAAAAAAGCAAAATACAGTACTCACTGAAAAGATAAGTGGCAAAATGAAACGTAAAAGGTAAAAAAAAATAAAAAATAAAAACAAGATAAAGAAGCTAAGGTCGAGATGAAAAAAACATGAGCAGCAAAACGAGGCTAAAAGTTAAATGCTAGCTGCCAGCTTCAAAAAGCTAAATTACACAAAGAAGCAAAAAGCTAAATGCTTAAATTTTTTAAAACATGCAGCTAAAAAAATGCTTAGCTGTAAATACAAAAGTAGCAGCATCAAGCTACATACTAAAAGAAGCAAAACACAAGCTAAAAGAAACAAAACGCAAGCAAAAAGGTAAAGGAAGCAAAAAGCATGCGAAAAGGATCAAAATCCAAAGATGGTTAAAAGTTGCAGATTGGTGGCTACAAACTAAAAGAAGCTAAAGAAGCAGTGTCTGCCACTGTGTCAGTTTTTTCATTCAACCTTTATTTAGGCAGGTTAATCCCATTGAGCCTCGAGGACTCATTTACAAGAGACCTGGCTACAAACAAAGAATGATGACAACAGCGACAGTACCGGTAGATTTTCCTTGGACAATCAACAATAGACAATCATAAGAGAGAAATATAGTTTTTTTTACAAGTTAAAACAAAGATGTCAAAGTAGCAAAACAGACAGATTATAAGGCAGATGTAGAAAATCAACAACAGGAACATGTCTGCATTGGTTTTTGCCAGGATTCCAACAGATTCTTAAAGCCATTTAGAGAGGTCAAGGTCGAGAGCTTCAGATGTTTTTGTAAGATATTCCAGGAAACAGGAGCAGAGTAGGAGAAGGCCCTTTTGCCAAGTTCAGTCCTCACTGACGGAACACTGCAGGTAATCATGTCCTGAGAGCGCACGCTGTAGCTGCACTCACGCAGAGACATGTAGGAGGAGATGTATGAAGGCAGCAGACCAAGAAGTGATTTAAAGATGAAAATGTACCAGTGGAAGAGTCTGCGTGAGGTTAATGATGTCCAGTTAACCAGTGAATACAGGGTGCAGTGGTGGGTACGATAATCACAGCCAGTTATGAATCTTAGTGCACCATGATAGACAACATCCAACATCCGCAGGGTGCTTGTAGGAGCATTCATGTAGAGAATGTCACCGTAATCAATGGAGGGAAGGAAAGTCACAGATACAAGGTGTTTCCTAACATTCAGTGTTAGACATGATCTGTTTCTGAAAAAGAAACCCAGTTTAACTTTCAGTTTCTTTACTAGGTTTTCCACGTGGAGTTTAAAAGAGAGATGTGAATCGATCAGGATACCCAGATATTTATAGGAATCAACAAACTCAATAGGGACACCATTTGAGGATAAAATCAGAGGAAGAACTGCTGGGACCAACTTCCTATTTGAAAAAAGCATCCCTTTGGTTTTATCAGCATTTAGGACAAGTTTGAGACGGAACAAATCTGACTGGATGATGTCAAAAGCGGATTGCAAAAGCTGGAAAGCCTTAGCTTAGCAACTGTTTTAGCTCGACAGTAAACAACTGTGTCATCAGCATAGAAATGTAAGGATGCATCAGGGATGCTCTGACCTACATTACCTATGTAGATTGTAAAGAGGGTTGGTCCTAAGACTGAGCCTTGTGGTACACCATTTTTAACTGTTAAATAACTGGAAGAAGTACCGTTATGTTGAACACATTGCCTCCGACCGGAAAGATAGTTAGAAAACCAACCAATGGTGTGATCTGAGAAACCGTTTGCTGAGAGCTTATGACACAGGATGTTATGATCCACTGTGTCAAAAGCTTTAGACAGGTCTAAGAAAAGTGCAGCACAATAATTCTTAGCATCCAATGCTTCAACAACATCATTAAGAACCTTCAGTGAAGCAGTCGTTGTGCTGTGTGTTTTCCTGAAACCAGATTGATGGAGAGGTAAAATGTTAAATGAGTCCAGATAAAAAAAATTTTGAGAATTTATCAGTTTTTCTAGAACCTTGGCTAAAATGCAGAGTTCAGAGATTGGTTGATAGTTGTTCAGTGAGGTGGGGTCACCTCCCTTCAGCAAAGAAAGAACAAAGGCTGTTCTCCAAGCATCCGGTGAGTTTACAGAGTTAGAACGGAGCTTGAAGGCAGGATTGATTTGTTTTCTGATTTATGTTTTATTAAATGATACAAAGATGAATGAACACCTCATGAACAGAACATATTCATGGAAAAGCATTCATAAATTGTATTTCTGTGTTTGTTATTTTGTTGATTATTTGTCTGCTGAACCGTTTTATAAAAAGTTAATGATCGCTACAATGATTCCTCTGACCGGGAACAGCTACGAACCTTCAGAAGAAACTGAGGGTCACGCTCAGAGATGTCCTTGGCCAGGGTTTTGATGGAGGTCCAGATGCTGTCCTCCGAGTCCCAGTCCTGCTGACCTGGAGCTGTGCTCTTATTAATCATAGAGCAACACACAGCGTTCAGCAGGAAATACTGAGAACAAGAAGAAAAACGCTCATTATTCAGGAGTCAAACACGAAACTGAAAATCTGTTATTTTGTCATGCTACAAAACCTTTTTATCTTTCAGCTCCACTTCAGCCTTTTTAGCTCCAGTGTCGAGTTCAGCAAACTCTTCCTGCCCAACGACTGCAGAGCTGTCAAGTTCTTGGCTGCTCATTTCTGTTTCCAGCACCGGTAACTCCACGGTGGGGTCAGCATCAACCTCCTCTTCATCCGACAAGAAGCAACCTTCATCAGGCTGCTGCTGGTTCAGAATAAGTCAGATTTAAGCACAAGCATCAGCTTAAGAAACAGCTTTTTCTGCTAAAATACAGTGAATGCAAGCACTGAATCGCTGCTACAAATAGCACAAAGCTTATTAAAAGCTAAATGAAGTTAAAAGCTAGCACAAAGTAGCAAAATTCTAACTAAAAGCAGCAAAAGTTTTGCTAAAAACTAACTGTAGCAAATACTTAGGTTAAAAACTAAATGCCGCAAAAGCTTCACTAAAAGCTAAATGTAGCAAAATGCTAGCTAAAAGCTGCAAAAACTTAGCTAAATGGAGCAAAAGCATGGTTAAACGCTAGAAGCAGTAACAAGCTACAAGTGAAAGTAGCAAAATGACAAGAATCAAAAAGTAGGCTTGTTAAAAGTAACACAACCTAACTAAAATAATCAGAATGGTAGCTAAAATCTAAATGTAGCAAAAACTTGGGTAAAGGCTAACTGCAGCAAAAGCCTGGCGTAAAGCGAACTGTAGCACAAGCTTTGCTAAAAGCAATTGATAACTAGAAGATGAAAGTAAGCTTGTTGAAAGTGTCAAAACTTAACTAAAAGCACCATTAGAAGAAATAAATAGAGCAAGTAGCTGAGGTAGATTTCAAAGAAAACTATGGTTTTGAAGGAACTGAATAGATTTGAGTGTATTTCTATGGGTAAAATGTTTTTAAATGATGTAAAACGTTTCAAAATGTACAAAAGTTACAAAAAACAAGTCATTTAGCATTCATCTTTTGGATGAGCTGATCGTATCGTTATATGAACAGTTAAAATAGGGAGTAGGCCTATGCAGAAGTAGCACAGGACAATCAAAACAGAGAAACAGAACATTTTAACAGTTGTAGTCAAGAATATTTTAGCTTAAATGGAGCTTATTTAAATGGTAAATGGAGCTTATTTATATAGCGCTTTCCAGCCCCCTGTGAGGAGCCCCAAAGCGCTTTACAATACCAGCCATCCACCCATTCATTCACACATTCATACACCGGTAGCTTAAAACTAATACAGGTAGTCCTCGACTTACGACATAGATCCGTTCCTACGAGGCGTCGTAAACCGAATTTTGACGTAAGTCGGAACATACGTACATACTGCACCTTATACGTACAGTACTGTATTTTATCAAGCACTTAGCCTATCCTAACACAGTACCCTACATAATTATCAAAAAACACAGACATTTGAGAGCCATAATGAAGGGGAAAAAAAGAGTTAATTTCCTACTGGGATGCTGGTGAAGCCGTTTCCTCCGTATTCTCCATTCGTTTACGACGTAAAACCGCGTTTACAGTACAGTTTTTTGAATGTTCAGAGGACCAGACTTAGCTTTTTCAGAGAGTACAGGGCAGAATTCCTTCGCAGCTACGTTTAATATGTAAAACCGGAAACCGTGTAACTCGGCTTTTCAAAATAAAATTTCAAAAAAAATATATATATATATAGTGTAAAAATCAGCGTATACGGTAACACTCAGTTTTGTTACTCATTTGAATGTCCTGCGTGTTATACGCCGAAGCATGTTATTTATGGATTTCCCACCATATTTTTAGACCCATTTTTGGCTCTGATATCGCTGTTTTTCGTTTTGGGCAAAAAATGGTGCAGTACCACTTTTGTCCGCTAGGGAGACACTTCCAGACCGTTTCTAGCTCATGTGTCCGAAAAAAGCCTCCTCTGGTCGGACTGACTCTGTCGCTACCCGCCTCCTGCTTTGGATGTAGCTGCTATTAGCTGTGTTGTTAACGTTTTTTTTTTTAGCAAGATAACTCATAAACCACACCGCGGATTTTCTTGAAACTTACAGAGCGTAATTATTTGGTGGTCATTTACAAACTGTTAGCTGAAGAAGACATTTGAGATAAAATTCAATTTTTTAAATTTATTTTAGTAGCGCACGAGACTGTTTTGGAAGAAGTCAAACCGAAACAATTTATAATCTAGCAGATTTGACCATTTCGTGAATTGATTAAGGAACGGTTAAGCTCAGGAACCCTTGTGCTATAATGTCAGCTAAGAAATATTTTTTTTCTCGCAAAGAAATAATTATTTTTACTGTGTTAATCTTGTGAAGTCCTTCGGTGCTCGCTCGCTTCTGTGGCCGCCATTTTCAGCAGGGCAAATGAGCCGACGCGTCGCGGTGACGCATAATAGATGCGTCTTATAGGGCGAAGCATGTTATTTATAGATTTTTCTAATTTATTTACAATAATTGGACAAAGCGGGTTATACACAGGAGCGTGTTATAAGCCGATTTTTACCGTATTTTTTTTTTTAATGGGAGATGTGTCGTAACTGCGAAACGTCGTAACTCGAGACCGTCGTAAGTCGAGGACTACCTGTATTCGCCTTCAGTTTTATTGCAAAAAAACAGTTGTAGAGTTGTTTTTTTAATGTACCATGCTTGTTTCTTCAAAAGAGGACTGCATCTCTTCAGATATTTCCTCGTCGTCGTCGTCAACGTCTCCTCCATCGGCCTGTTTCTGTTCCCCGTTGAGATCAGGAAGCAGGAACGAAGAAGGCCGGGCAAAGCGGCTGAGGAGAGAAGAACCACTGGCCAGGGTGGTGGAGAGCAGCGAGTCATCGGGAGCGATCGAGGTCGAAGAGAAGCAGAGGCTGGGCGACGCAGTGGCTAGGAGCTTGTTTTGGATGCTGAGGAGAGGTGAAGCGGTGGAGGAAGAGGCGGAGAGGAGGGAGGATGAGGTGGAGGACAGTTTGGACGGCTGGAGAGAGGAAACGTAAGAAGATGGCACTAGGAGTTCAGACGGAGGCTTCATCATGGAGGCCTGGGATAAAATCTTATTCTCTAGACTAGGAGGAGAATAACTGGAGGTCAGGCTTCTCCCGCATGAAGGCGGCTGGTGCTTTTGCTCTCCTGGATGAGCCTGCTGCATTAGAGGCCTCATCTCTGCAGGGAAACAAAGCAAAAGGGTCAAAGGTCACCAGCAGCCCTTCTTCAGAGCTCCTTTACTCCTGGACAGCACTGGTGGAGCAGTAAAACAGCATTCCTGTGACTGACTGAGCAAGAGCTGTTTGGGTGTGTTGTCCGAAGTCCACAAGGAACAGCAAACAGCAGTTTAGCCTGGAAACAATCACATCTAATCGAAGGCAGGAGATAAAATGTTGACTTTCAGCAGCTAAACTGTGAAATGATGAACACAAAGTAGTTGGTTAGTTTTAGAGCAGACGTCATAATCTACTACTTTGCGATCAAAATGAGACAGAAGTGAAAGAACAGATAAATAAAAGCTTAAGTAACTTAGCTGAATCACTAACGGCTAAATAAAAAACTGCTGCTAGCTTGTTAGTAAAAAAAAATGAGATGAAAGGGTCCGGGGCGGTGGTCAGCTGTGACGTCACAGACTCACCTCAAAAACCACAACTTCAGCTTCTTGCTCTGACAGGAAGCTCGGGACAGACGTGCCTGTGGATTTGCGACGATACCCGCTCAATGACCCACATTAGCTTCCGCCAAGAAGAAGAGAAAAGGAGTAAAGTGCTGAGTGATGTCCACACAACAAGTCGATGTCCGGGAACTGACACCGGGCGAGCCCCAGAGCTCTGATTGGTCGCTGCGAATGTGTACGTTTTTACCGTAATACCCAACATACACGCGCACACCCACAAATAAACAACTTTAAAATTACAGTTACAGTTAAACCATGAAGGAGAAGAATCCCGACAGAAAACTAAAACATAAATATCGGTATATCGTTAACGACTTAAGTGTTTAAACTGGACCAGCGGTGCAACGGTATTACCGTAAAAATGCTTTAACTGTAAGGCAATCCGATTAATCATTTAATAGTTGGGCTCTTGAACATACTAAAAATACAAATTCACATAAAACATGATAAAACTATGCAGAAATTATGAATACAAATAAACTGAAAAAAGAAAAGAAAATGAACAATTTCAGGAAACAGCAAAACAAAAAAATGTTACTAATGCAAGAGAAGTTACACCTTGAAATAAGCTATTATACTGGTGTAAAGATTAGGTTTTTGGAAGGTTGCAGCGTTTAATCACGTCCTTAAATAAAATTATTTCACTTTAAAGCGTTGAACATTGGGGAAATTTTCAGGAAACGGTACATGTGAATTTAAAAAAATTGCCAGAAGGATTAAATTGTTTGTTACGGCCAGTGGCCTTGTGTATGTTTTGTTTAGTCATTCAGAAGATCTGTGTATGTTTAGTCATTAGAAGATCTGCCATAAACTTTGTCACGTGCACTTTAGGCTTGTGTTTAACTTTGAGCATTTCAAACATTTTGTTTGGACTTTTAAGGGAGGAGGTGTTACATGCCTGTCAGGCTGTATGTGTTTTTCTTTCTCCTGCCCTTGTGTTTGTCTCCACAGATAGTAAGGAAGCTGGTGTCAATCTGCTTTGATTAGCTCCTCTCCACACATGGGCCAATCAGCATCCAAGGAGGCCTTGTATAAGCAGTCCACCTGAGGAACAGAGCAGTCTCCAGAAGTCTCCACCTGAGGAACAGCAGGCAGTCTCTCCACCTGGCTGGCCCAGCTGATGCATGTCTCATTGTTGGTGCTCTGTGTAAAGGTTTGTGGTGGGAGTTAGAGGACTAGGTAAGTTTGGGGTACCCTGTACATTTCCAACACGTAGGTGTTTTTCTGTTAAATACACCAGGTAAGTAGGTGGGTGCCTCCCATGTAAGTTTTGGTGAAACTTTTATTAGATAAGGTTAGCAAGGCTTTTCTTTTCTAATTATTTTATGTAGCTTAGACTATAGTTAGGCCCTGTTTTGTTTTATTGTTTTCTCTGATTTGGCACCACCTAACTGTCCCTTTCTCCCCCACAGTTTGTATGAGACTCCAAGGGATTTTTGTGTTGGCTGTAAAATAAATCCCTTGTTTTATAACATTCACTTGGACTCTTGAATTTTTGTGGTTGTCATGTTACTCCCCTTCTCCTCACAAAGGGGGGGCCGTAACAAGTGGGGGCTCGTCCGGGATAATTTTCCCTGAGCTATAGACATCCACAATAATTTGAGATCCTTGTGTCTGTTTAGAAATGAGCTTCAGCTTAGAGGAGTTTGTACAGGCTCCTAGCCATGAAAAGCTGGAACTCTGTCGTAAGGACGACTTGTTATGTCTGGCTGAACATTTTGACATTTCAGTGAAAAAAACATTTTTCAAAAGCTGAAATTAAAAACATTGTTGTTCAAAGACTGGTTGAAATTAAGGTCCTTGTGGTTTCAGGCCAAATGGATGTAAATGTTTGTGATAATCCTTCTGTTGGTCTAGGACTCCCGCCTTTGACAGATGGAGGAGCGGCTGTGATGGCAACTCCCCCAAAGGGGTGGGCAGACCCACAGGTGCCCCCTGTGACTTTACCACGGTTCGATCATGTGTCGCCAGAAATCAGTGGCTCCAGTGTTAAAGTCAAACTCAAGGTTTGGCTAGCTCGCCTACAGTTGGAGGCACGGGAGAGGGAATTGTGGTGACGAGTAAAAACAAGTTTGATGTCAGCAAGAATTGCTTTGGTACTTGTTCGACTCCCTCTTCAGCTGCTCGTCTCCCTCTGCGTCTGCTCGACTTCGCCTCTGCGGGCGTCTGCTCGACTTCGCCTCTGCGGGCGTCTGCTCGACTTCGCCTCTGCGGGCGGCTGCTCGACTTCGCCTCTGCGGGCGTCTGCTCGACTTCGCCTCTGCGGGCGGCTGCTCGACTTCGCCTCTGCGGGCGGCTGCTCGACTTCGCCTCTGCGGGCGGCTGCTCGACTTCGCCTCTGCGGGCGGCTGCTCGACTTCGCCTCTGCGGGCGGCTGCTCGACTTCGCCTCTGCGGGCGGCTGCTCGACTTCGCCTCTGCGGCTGGCTGCTCGACTTCGCCTCTGCGGCTGGCTGCCCGACTTCGCCTCTGCGGCTGGCTGCCCGACTTCGCCTCTGCGGCTGGCTGCCCAACTTCGCCTCTGCGGCTGGCTGCTTGTCCCCCTCTGTGGCTACTCGACAACCCCTCTGTGGCTACTCGTCAACCCCTCTGTGGCTACTCGTCAACCCCTCTGTGGCTACTCGTCAACCCCTCTGTGGCTACTCGTCAACCCCTCTGTGGCTACTCGTCAACCCCTCTGTGGCTACTCGTCAACCCCTCTGTGGCTACTCGTCAACCCCTCTGTGGCTACTCGTCAACCCCTCTGTGGCTACTCGTCAACCCCTCTGTGGCTACTCGTCAACCCCTCTGTGGCTACTCGTCAACCCCTCTGTGGCTACTCGTCAACCCCTCTGTGGCTACTCGTCAACCCCTCTGTGGCTACTCGACAACCCCTCTGTGGCTGCTCGTCCCCCTCTGCGGCTGCTCGACTCCCCTTCGTACTCCCTCTGCGGCTGCTCGTCTGCTTTCTTGTTTCCTAAACTTTTTGAGTTTAGATTTTAAGGGGGGAGGTGTTACGGCCAGTGGCCTTGTGTATATTTTGTTTAGTCATTCAGAAGATCTGTGTATGTTTAGTCATTAGAAGATCTGCCATAAACTTTGTCACGTGCACTTTAGGCTTGTGTTTAACTTTGAGCATTTCAAACATTTTGTTTGGACTTTTAAGGGAGGAGGTGTTACATGCCTGTCAGGCTGTATGTGTTTTTCTTTCTCCTGCCCTTGTGTTTGTCTCCACAGATAGTAAGGAAGCTGGTGTCAATCTGCTTTGATTAGCTCCTCTCCACACATGGGCCAATCAGCATCCAAGGAGGCCTTGTATAAGCAGTCCACCTGAGGAACAGAGCAGTCTCCAGAAGTCTCCACCTGAGGAACAGCAGGCAGTCTCTCCACCTGGCTGGCCCAGCTGATGCATGTCTCATTGTTGGTGCTCTGTGTAAAGGTTTGTGGTGGGAGTTAGAGGACTAGGTAAGTTTGGGGTACCCTGTACATTTCCAACACGTAGGTGTTTTTCTGTTAAATACACCAGGTAAGTAGGTGGGTGCCTCCCATGTAAGTTTTGGTGAAACTTTTGTTAGATAAGGTTAGCAAGGCTTTTCTTTTCTATTTATTTTATGTAGCTTAGACTATAGTTAGGCCCTGTTTTGTTTTATTGTTTTCTCTGATTTGGCACCACCTAACTGTCCCTTTCTCCCCCACAGTTTGTATGAGACTCCAAGGGATTTTTGTGTTGGCTGTAAAATAAATCCCTTGTTTTATAACATTCACTTGGACTCTTGGATTTTTGTGGTTGTCATGTTACTCCCCTTCTCACAAAAGGGGGGGCCGTAACATATGCTCACAAGCAGGCCACCTGGCTGTTTATGTAAACAGTTTTCCTGTTGTCCGTCAAGAGACTTTCTGCCTATGGGATCATACTTCCATCTTTTATTTTGTTAACCAGCCTGTAGCCGTTAAGGAGGTGGGTCAGTCCCCACCTCCCCTATAAATGGGCACTTCCTGCATTTTCGTTAGTGCTTTGGGGAGAACTAA
>JBBPBX010000514.1:9388-45159 GCA_038048925.1 Garcialebias charrua
GACCTACGGCAACTTGGACTTACGAACGCCATAATTTTTTTATTATAAATGAATACATGAATACATGTACAGTACTGTACAGTTACCAAGCACTTAGCCTCCTAACACAGTTTTTAAAGATGAAGGAATGAGTTGAATTGTCTCCCTTTCACATAAAGTGAAAGTCAAAGTAGCTCCCTTTATGTGAATGGAACCTGCTGGAGAGGAGGGAGACAATTCAACTCACTCCTTAACTTTGTTAGGATAGGCTAAGTGCTTGGTGACTGTACAGTACTGTACATTTATCTATTTATAAAAAATAAAATATATACACATATTTTTTAATAAATAGACCAATGTACATTACTGTACAGTCACCAAGCACTTAGCCTATCCTAACACAGTTTTTAAAGATGAAGGAGTGAGTTGAATTGTCTCCCTCCTCCCTAGCAGGCTCCATTCACATAAAGGGAGCTAGCTCCCTTTATGTGAAAGGGAGACAATTCAACTCACTCCTTCATATTTAAAACCTGTGTTAGGATAGGCGAAGTGCTTGGTGACTGTACAGTACTGTGTAGTGGACCTACCCAGGGTCAAATTAAGGTTTTTGAACTGTCCAGTGATGACCTTTACTGACCTCTCAGTAAAGCAAGACATTTACTACAAAATCATTCATTTAGCTGTAATCTGATAAATATAGTCACCAAAAGAGACTATTTCTATCTTTGATTTTAGGCTGATGTGATCAAAAGAATAACTTTTGTCATTTTCATGATGTGTGCTTTTAAGCTGTGTTATTCTTTAAGAGTTAAACTGTGTTCACTGCTGTGTTAAAGGGAAATCTCGGGTCACAGAGACCCGACTGTTTTGTTTAGAAATAAGAAGACAGTTTAATCCGTTGTTTTTCATGAACAAGGCTCCAGCTTTCTCTGTCTGTTCCTAAACATTTCCCTCTGCTGCTGGCTGTAACCTTGGGTCCTGATAAGACAAGTGAACTCCTCGACTGGTCCTTCCTTAAGTACTAGTCCTAAGTTTTGCTGACACACTTCGGAGTCGGCAGAGTCGGCAAGAGTCTGCAAGAGTCTGCAGAGTTTGCTGGGAATTTCAAAGAGATGTGAACTTTTCCCAAAGAGCTGGGTACGTTTGGTCAAGAGCTAACGACCTGCGTCTTCAGCTAAGGACTGATAACAGGCTGTTATGAGTCCACTTCGAATAAGCGTAAGCTCCAACTTTGTTATTCCTTCCTGGAATAAATTATCTTGAGCCAAGAAACCACGACTGTCACGGCTTCTGCCGACGAAAGCGAGTATCACCGACACCGACAAGGTAAACACGTCTGGAGTCCAGCTTGGACTTGCGGGACCGACGACTCGTCAGTCCAAGGCTGACCACAGCTCTTTGCCAGAACCAAGGCGGACGTCTTAAGGTAAAGGAGCAGCTGTTTGCTTACTGGAGGTGTGATGATATCTTAAGCTGGACGCGTACGGAAGAGTGTCATCTGGTTTCATAAATGCAAGATAAACTTCCTCTCTTAACCTCCCAATTCTTCTTAAATCTTTCCTCCTATCTTTTTCCCTCAATTCTAAGCTGGAAACTATATTAAGCTGAAGAGCCCACAGACTAAATATGTTAACATCCAATATTGAAGTCTGTTGTGTTAAATTTAAGTGTGCTGACGTATTAATTTGAAAGAAAGTGAAATCATGTCAATCAAGTGTAATGGTGTTAATTTAGTTGATTTATTTTAAATAAATGATAGTGTCTCTTTGACATATCAAACTAAGTCAATGTCCATTGTCACTTAATGGCTCTGTTTATTTATCCATCATAAAGATCACAGAAATATTGGGTAAACTGAAAAAGAACAGAATCCGTGAATTTACTATTCAATCTGAATAAGTAAATTAATTAAGGTAAAAAGGAGATCAGTATCAAAACTGACCTCCTCATAACCCCTTACATCTGGTGGCCTCGTACGTGGTTCTGAAAGTTTATTGATATCTGTGGTCTCAGTCATGAACTGTAACGTCATGTTTGCATAAGAGGATCCAAGTTTTAAACTCTGAGGATAATACTTTTGGCTGGAAGTGTTCAAAGCAAGCAGGTTCTGCATGTTTTTGTCATTTAAAGCTGAGAAATTATTATTGGTTTCAACTCTGTTACACGCTGTTGGAAGCATTCAGGTGAAGTTTTTGTCAGCCCGTTGTCTGTGGGAGTTCTGGTTCGGCTTCGACCCAGTTCAAGCACACACTCCGGTACAGAACTTTGTTGTTTGATCGCCGAGTCAAACTGCCTGCCCTGGAAGCTAATTTAACATCTACAAGATTGCTGTTGTGGTATTTTACATTTTAAAGAAGGTCGAAGCAGCATATACTGTTAGAACGTGTCGGTTAGTGGTTCGTGAAACCCGAGTTCTGCTCCTTTAACGTGGACGGAACCGACCTTGAAGTGACTCCGAGAGAGTCCGTGTTTGTTCAACAGCTGCAGTGCTGGGTTACTGAGCGTAACTAAGTTGGCCTGTCTAGATGTTCGCCGCATGTTTCAGAATTTTGGGAAGTTAGCGTTTGAGTTGTTTTAAGAGTCTATGAAGTTGAGGTCTGCTGTGCAAGCTAACGTTAAGAAGACGTGTCTCATGTCCGTTTATGAGCTGTGATTGGATGAAACGAGTGTTGTGTGCTGTCAATCACTCTTGTAGCGAACGCTGATTCGCTGTTGTGTGCTGTCAATCACGTCGCACGCCGTTGCGACCAGCCCACTTTGTCGTCATTTCCGGCGCTACATTGGTCGAAGGTAAGAAACTACATTCGCCATTAATGCTTGGAGAATGAACTACATATGCTGTGATTGATTTGTTGACGTCACGTGTGTTGTAGCGAGCTCCGCCTCGCTCACGTAAGAAGCTGGTGACGCGCTACGCACGCTGCGTTGGCCCGCCCGTTCTTGTCGTCATTTCCTGGTGCACTTTCGGGTGACAAGCAGTCACACACTCGCAGAGTGAAAAGAAGTTTCACTAGAAGCTTAAAAAACTCATCTAAAGCCATCTAAACTGTCTAACAACATAGATTTGTCTCTGACAAGTACGTGGTTCGAGCGTTTATCACGAACATACTAGAAACTAACTCTAAATGGTAGTTTTCAGTTAAATACTGAATGAAATAAATCAGTCTCCACGTGATAAATTAAGACTCAAAGCTGCCCCCTGTTGGTTAAAAGACGTTGACAGATGAGTTTTCTCAAAAACATCATAAAGAAGTCAGCATTTTTATGGTGAGTTACCAGCTTTTAAAATTGTTCTGTACACAAACAAAAACTCCTGTTTATTCTAAATACAAATTTTAGAATAACAGTGGTACAGACAAACAATTTATGCTTATTTTAAATACTGAAGAGATTTAACATAACACTAAAAAAGGAATTTTTATTTGATTTTCAAATTAAATAAAATAAAAAAAATGATGGAGAACACACATTTCCACATTATGCTCTTCACGTCTCTGAATTTTAAACAGAATTAGTACACATCTGTACATTTTTGGTTAAAAATAGCATTTTTAACGTTTTTCTGTGTAAAATTAATGACTCCAGTTTATTTTAAATACAAAATTTAAAATAAACAGAAAGCATCTGCTGACTTGATTTTCACAAAAAATCAAAACAAAGATAGCAGAACAACTTTGAGGATGTCAACAGACAACAAATTGATAATAGTCACTGATTTTTATTTGGAATACCATCTGTCATGTTATGCTAAGCACACAAACACCTCCAGTTTATTTTAAATAAAAAATATTTAAAATAAACAGGTAATCCATTTTTCACTCCTGATAACTGTCAAAATACAGCAAAACAGTTTAGCCAAACTGCAATACATCTTTTTTAAGGCATGATGGAGCAGCATCCTGGGAACATTTTAGTGTGAATATTGCATTTATTTCAAATCTTTTAAATAGCGTTTGAGTAAGTATAACGAAAATCATGCTTGGGTTAGTTAGTAACTGTTGTTAAAAATAAGAAGTTAACACTGCAAGACGGCATTTAACTTTTACAATTCATTTAAGGGTAAATCCTGAAAGAGGGTGCCTATGAATAGAAATACTTATTACACAGTGAAACACTTGAACCAGACAGCTGATTAGTTTGATTGACTCAGTGCTGCATTAAAAGTGAAGATTTATTTGCACACATTAAAATTCGAACTGTCTTATTGTTTTTCACAAAAATCAAGACAAGGATGGAAGTTCAAGACGGTACGCGTCCAAGGCTCATACAGTATGTGCCTCTAGAAGACTCATACATCAGAGGGTACCAAGAAGGACCCCGAAGCCGAGAACTTGCTCCCCCTGCACCTTGCACAGAGGAAAAATCTTTCTCATTGTGTGGTGACTACTCAGCTGCCCGAAATGTCTTGCAGAGAAACGATGAAAATCCATTTCTTTTCTTTGCCAGAATTTTGGAGGCGTATATAGGTGACAAAATGGAACCTGACCTGGAAGAGCAGACGCTTATCAAATCCGTTTTCAGGGATAATCTAATCCCTGATATTAGATTCAAGTTGCCATGGAACTTGGCCTGGGGTGATTTAGAAGTAACACCTTTGTATGAAATAGTACAGTGTGCTGCGGATGTCTTTGCAGCTAACATGCAAGCCAAAACACCCTTACAGGTGTCCCCGAATGAAGCGGTCAAATCCCACTCGCTGGAGCTAGAAGGGACAAGTTCATCAACTCCCTCTCCTAACAAAGGCGAAAAGAAACAGATCCGCTGGAGAAAGAACCCAAGGTGGCTCAAACTGAAGGCCCAGGTGGGTGAAAACCAAGGTCTACCAGTGGGTGAACTTCAAAAAGAATTGAAGTATGAGGACCTAAACTCGTGTAACAATGAGTGGGCCCAACAGACACCCCCGAGCCTTGGAACTGCACCTCCCGCGCCTCGAACAGAACAGTTCAAGACAGGCAAAGAGTCACGAATGTCCCGGAATAATGGCCCAACACCTCTATGCTCGGAAGAGACAGAGGAAGTAAGTAGTTTGTCAGTAGATTTGAATGTTACTGTGCTTGACCAACCTGATACAATGAGTGGCGTTATCATTGATAATGACACTATCAACATTGACCAACCTGGAGCGATGTGTAGCACTGTCTTTCACAAAGACTCAGAGCACACAAATAACTCAGCGCACACTACTACCAACATTGCCATGGATGTTGACAGCAAACCAATTGCTGACACAAAACAACATCCTGAAGGTCATGATGCTGACAGCCAACAAGATGCTGACAGTAAACAAGATTACACAGACAGAGTCACACGTGAACAGAAACGTGGGCCAAGACCTGTGAGGTTTCTGTGTAACTTTATACAAAGGGGGGTGGCTAAGAAAGCTTACCTACCTATCACACTGGAAAGTGTCCTTGAGCGTGAAGCCCTCCTGGACGGTAGTGCTGATATAACCATTATGTCGGCCAAGCTGTTCAAGGAGCTGAGGACCGCCGCTAACGGTGTTGACAGGCAAATACCCTTTGAGAAATGTGCTATTGAGCTACAGGGTCTCGCAGAGACGAGAACAACCCTAACAGCTATGGCTATGGTTCACATGCAGATTGGCGAAATGACACTACGCCACCCGGTGTACGTGTCTAAACTTGACTCATTCCCATTTTTGGTTGGCCAAGATTTTATAAACCGCTTCAACGCGATTATAGATTATGGTCGACGGAAAATGTGGAGCACAGTGAGAAAACCCCTGCCAATAAAAGTGCCTCCTAGTTGTGATACAGACTGCCTAACCGCAGGTACCGCAAAGGACACACGGGACACCTCATCCGAGGACGAGAGCCCGGTAAGTGAACCTTCAACTACAGGTGAGACAGAAGAGACCCAAAAGCTGGACCAAACTCCGGTCCAACAAGAGAACCTCCTCTGCGAGCTGACACATTCAGCACTCACTGAACACTACCTACCACAGGTAGTGAAAGGTGTTGAGATCCACGGATCCCACACCGAAGACGCTGTACTGTCCTCTGAGACAGGTAATTCGGCAATCAGCCAAGCTTTCAATGAAACCTTGGTTCAAGGGCATCTGAGTCCAGAAGATGACAGTCATCCAAACGCTGACAGTCACTTGGACATCATTGTTGCAGATTACGAGGACCCCTCATCAGACAAAATGGGGGCAAACTCACATTACCTACCACAGGTAGAGAAAGGTGTGGAGATCCAAGGACCCCACACCGAGGTTGCTGTACTGTCCCCTGGGACAGGTAAATCGGCTATCAGCCAAGCTTTCGATGAAACCTTGGTTCAGGAACATTTGTGTCTGGAGCTAGTCAGAAATGACATAGTTTTTACAGACTCGAAGAGCCCCTCTTCAGTCAAGAAGTGGGAAGACACACACAACGACAGTGACCCGTCGCAGTCTGTACAATCAGACACACCTGCGACTGCGCCGACGGTTGTGACACACCTGAATTACACGGAAAGAGGTAAACGTAAGAAGATACGTTGGCCAAAACCTAAACGATTCCTGTGTACCGTCTTCTCTCAGCTGCGCGAACAGCTTAAACTAAACGGTGGCATCCTAACTTGTGCCCATGGACGGACGTCCTCACCTGTGCTCGTGGTCCCCCATGACCAAAGGGGGGTGATGTTAGGCCATGCCAAAGACAAAGATTTGAATGTACACCTCAGAAACACTTTTGCTTTCGCCCAGAAAAACCTGGAAAAATCCGCTGAAGGACGCAAGGCGTACTACGACCAGAAGGCCTCTCATAATGAACTCCAAGTGGGAGACAGAGTCTGGTACTATACGTTCGCCCCAGCAACCGGGAAAGGAGGGTCCGAGACCGGAACTCTCGCCCGCAAACTAATGCCCAGGTGGACTGGACCTCATCTGATAACAGACAAAGTGTCCTCAGTCGTCTACGAAATCAAAATCAGCAAAGGCCGCAAAGAGCCAATTGCTAAATGGGTACATCGAAATCAGATCAAACCTTACAAGGCGTTCAATGACTCCACAAAAGACAAAGATCTCACAAACTCACCGACTTCATGGGATAATAAGGTCGTCCAAACACAAGTTAGTAAATAAACTAATCAGGTTTAAACTACCATATTTCCCACCCTATAAGTCGCATTGTCCAATTTGAACTTAGAAACGCTAAGCCTAAAACCCACAACAAAAAACTAACCTTAACAACCGTTTAAATCCACGAGATTTAATTTGACCTCGGTCATAAAGTTGAGACCTGTTTTTCTTGTGTGTTGCACTTTGGAATCTGACGACAAGAGTGTGTCGAAGCAGTGAAACGTTGTTTCCTTGTTGTTTAGTCATTACTGTTGTCATTAGTTGAGATATTGTTTGGTTCTGAACACTCCCAGCCAAAAAGGTTTTGTATTAACATTGGTTAATGAATGATATGGATTTAACTATGCCAACATGCAGTTCGTTTTGTTAAATCTCAATCGTCGAAGAGTCAATGTAGTTTAAAGCTACTCAAGGTACCATAAACTACACTGGTCTCACAATTTCTAAATTGAACCGATTCGATCGTTTCTATTCTAGATTATCTATTCATTTTGATGAGTCTCGCCATAGACTTCAAAATTTATTAGGAATACCAAATCCTACGTCGTTCGTCTAAAAGACAACAGACATTTAGATCAAACTATATTTCATTTTTTTATTTTAGTTTAACCTAAACTAAGTAATGAATGGAGGAATAGTTTGGAATTAGAGGCCTTCGTTACAGAAGCCCTCCAAAATTTTATAGGTATAAATCCCTATATCTAATTTTACAGAATTGATCCACCCCTTAATTGGTAATTGTAGCTGATCTAAACCATGATAGCTTACATACCAGGTGCATATAGGTAAGGCTTAATGTAAAATCCCAATCATAAGCCCACCTAAAAAACCACATAATTGCATGACACATAGAACCAGAGTGGCACTGACTGGAAACCAACCAGCCAACAACCTTCGATGTGGGGACCTGCAGCTCCAACGCTTGGTCTTCAACCTTCATCCAAGGGTCGCCTCCTCTGCGTCAATCGAGGGATCCCCTCTACATGCTGATTATGAAAACAATTGTTGCTGATCAATCAACAAAACTAATCGTTGTGGATTTACTGCTGTGGAATTACCGCTGTGGATTATAAGACTTTGCTTTCCAAGGGATCACAGACTTTGTTTTCCAAGAGTTAACAGACTTTGTTTTCCAAAGGATTAAAAGCTTTTCGCAATGGGATTACCTCCGAACAGTATGGAATTTCCAAAAACTTTATGGGATTATAATTTTTGATTTTTCTTTTCCACTTGCTGGATTACTTCAAGATCAAAGACAGTTCAAGGTTTCCTTTCGTGTTGGACCCCATCCCCAAGGACTGGCGATGGCTTCCAAAAGGGGGGAGATGTAGTGGACCTACCCAGGGTCAAATTAAGGTTTTTGAACTGTCCAGTGATGACCTTTACTGACCTCTCAGTAAAGCAAGACATTTACTACAAAATCATTCATTTAGCTGTAATCTGATAAATATAGTCACCAAAAGAGACTATTTCTATCTTTGATTTTAGGCTGATGTGATCAAAAGAATAACTTTTGTCATTTTCATGATGTGTGCTTTTAAGCTGTGTTATTCTTTAAGAGTTAAACTGTGTTCACTGCTGTGTTAAAGGGAAATCTCGGGTCACAGAGACCCGACTGTTTTGTTTAGAAATAAGAAGACAGTTTAATCCGTTGTTTTTCATGAACAAGGCTCCAGCTTTCTCTGTCTGTTCCTAAACATTTCCCTCTGCTGCTGGCTGTAACCTTGGGTCCTGATAAGACAAGTGAACTCCTCGACTGGTCCTTCCTTAAGTACTAGTCCTAAGTTTTGCTGACACACTTCGGAGTCGGCAGAGTCGGCAAGAGTCTGCAAGAGTCTGCAGAGTTTGCTGGGAATTTCAAAGAGATATGAACTTTTCCCAAAGAGCTGGGTACGTTTGGTCAAGAGCTAACGACCTGCGTCTTCAGCTAAGGACTGATAACAGGCTGTTATGAGTCCACTTCGAATAAGCGTAAGCTCCAACTTTGTTATTCCTTCCTGGAATAAATTATCTTGAGCCAAGAAACCACGACTGTCACGGCTTCTGCCGACGAAAGCGAGTATCACCGACACCGACAAGGTAAACACGTCTGGAGTCCAGCTTGGACTTGCGGGACCGACGACTCGTCAGTCCAAGGCTGACCACAGCTCTTTGCCAGAACCAAGGCGGACGTCTTAAGGTAAAGGAGCAGCTGTTTGCTTACTGGAGGTGTGATGATATCTTAAGCTGGACGCGTACGGAAGAGTGTCATCTGGTTTCATAAATGCAAGATAAACTTCCTCTCTTAACCTCCCAATTCTTCTTAAATCTTTCCTCCTATCTTTTTCCCTCAATTCTAAGCTGGAAACTATATTAAGCTGAAGAGCCCACAGACTAAATATGTTAACATCCAATATTGAAGTCTGTTGTGTTAAATTTAAGTGTGCTGACGTATTAATTTGAAAGAAAGTGAAATCATGTCAATCAAGTGTAATGGTGTTAATTTAGTTGATTTATCTTAAATAAATGATAGTGTCTCTTTGACATATCAAACTAAGTCAATGTCCATTGTCACTTAATGGCTCTGTTTATTTATCCATCATAAAGATCACAGAAATATTGGGTAAACTGAAAAAGAAGAGAATCCGTGAAATTACTATTCAATCTGAATAAATTAATTAAGGTAAAGAGGTCAGTATTAATATTGACCTCCTCATAACCTCTTACAACTGTACATGTATTCATTCATAAAAATATATATATATATATTTTTTAAATGTGATCCGACTTACGTCATTGTCAACATACAAACGGACCTTAGGTCTGGAACTCGTTCGTAAGTCGAGGACTCCCTGTATATAGTCTGTCTGAGAGTTGTGTCCTTTGTCGTGTCATCGTTAGGTATGGTCTTGTCCTATCCCGACCCTGTCTTGGTCCTGTCCTGATTTATCTCCCGTTGTAAGTTTATGCTGCCACATCAGCTCTTTAATTTCTTCTTATTAAAGCATTTATTTTTGTACCTGCCAAGTCTGAGTTCCCTGCCTGCAACTATTGGGTTTGTTTCTGTCCTTCCTGAAAATCCTGACAGTACAACACAACCACACGAGAACCCAGCGGGCAGGGTTCTTCTCAGACTCACTCACCTGTCCTACGAGCAGTCCCTGATAGAGCCTGTGATTCGGTGCGGCAGATTCTGGACCAAACCCATCCAGACCCAGGAACACTGTGGCCAGGCAGTGGAGATCTTGTCCTCCCTTCTTCTTGTTCTGGAGGAGGAAAAAGAGAGGATTTGGCTTTGGGGTGACCGTCTGACGTCCGAGCACAGTACCCCTTTCTCTCCAGCTTCGCTCGCCATCTCGGGATGGACATCCGGAGAGGATGATGAGGAACCGTGTCATCTTCCTGTCATTCAACCTCACTGCCCCCGTCGGAGCGGCAGAAAAAGGCCCCGGAAGCAGTCCATCACGATCAGCTGTTCCTACTCGGTTCGGCAGAGCTGAGTTTCCTGGAATCAGTCCCAGTGTCTCTGTGGGGGCGGATTCCGTTGCTTCACCTCCAAGAGTTCCGGTGAAGGCGAATCCTGATACCTCATCCCCACATAGAAACAATCCTATGTTTCACTGGGTTGGAGCTGAAGTGTGTTGGAATTAGTTCCAACACACCATACCATACCATACCAGCTTTATTTATAGAGCACTTTAAACACCTACAGGACCAAAGTGCTGTACACACAACAAAACAATCAATCAGGTAATAAAATGATTAAAATAAATAAAAGTCACATAATAAAAGTTGAGGAATCATACACTCAGATAAAACAAGCGACTAAAATTATTAAAAGTCAACATCGCAGATGGTGTCATAGGCCAGGGAGAAGAGATGGGTTTTAAGAAGAGATTTAAAAACAGACAGGGAAGAGGCCTGTCTGATGTTCAAGGGAAGCTCCAACCCAGTGAAATCACCCAAATAAACCAGTCTTTACAAAGTTTACTCACCTCTGCCAAAAACAACCCGGACTGTATTGACACTGTGCTTTCCATTGCTGAAAAGTTTTTGTTATCTCAACCCGGTCTGACCCAGTTCCCCGAGTATCAACAGCTCTTAATTGGAATAAGGACTCTAAAAATATCCACCACAGAACCAATTCCATCACCAGCCTCTGAAGTCCCCATCTCCAACTCTGAGCCAGCTCCTGTTCCAGAACCTGCAGTCTACCCACACCCTCCAGAGCCTACAGCAACAAGCCCTCAGCCTGCAGCAGCAGTCAGCCTTGAACCTGCAGCAGCAGCAGTCAGCCCTGAACCTGCAGCAGCAGCAAGCAGCCTGCAGAACCAGTAGCCACAACCAGCAAGCAGCCTGCAGAACCAGCAAAATAAAACCAGCAAGCAGCCTACAGCACCAGCAGCCACAACCAGCAAGAAGCCTACAGAACCAGCAGCCACAACCAGCAGGCAACCTGCAGAACCAGCAGCCACAACCAGAAAGCAGCTTGCAGAACCAGCAGCCACAACCAGAAAGCAGCTTGCAGAACCAGCAGCCAAAACTAGCAAGCAGCCTACAGAACCAGCAGCCAAAACCAACAAGCAGCCTACAGAACCAGCAACAAAACCAACAAGCAGCCTACAGAACCAGCAGCCACAACCAGCAGGCAACCTGCAGAACCAGCAGCCACAACCAGCAGGCAACCTGCAGAACCAGCAGCCACAACCAGCAAGCAGCCTGCAGAACCAGCAGCCAGGCCTCAGCTTGTAACCAGTCAAGAGACTGCAGAGGGGTCCACACCTCAGCCTGAAGGTTCCAAGTCTACCGAGGGGGTCCAGATGAACTTCGCTCCTGCCTACTCAGCCACGGGGGTCCAGACGGACTCCGCTCCAGCCTGCTCAGCCGGAGGGGTCAAGATGGACTCCGCTCCAGCCTGCTCAGCCACGGGGGTCCAGACTGACTCCGCTCCTGCCTGCTCAACCGTGGAGGTCCAGACTGACACTGGTCCTGCAGACTCTACCGCCGAAGATCCCAAGTCTACTGTTGAAGATCCTGACCCACCCGAGGTCTTCATCCCCGACCTGCCGAAGACCCTCGTTCCCGACCTGCTCCTGTCTGAAGGACCTGATGAACGACCTCTCAACCGCCTGCCTGACCGGCCCCGGCTTGATGAATGGTCTCCAGGCCACCCGTCTGACCTGTCTCTCCCTGAACGGCCTGATGGACGACCTCTCAACCTTCTGCCTGACCGGCCCCGGCTTGATGAATGGTCTCCAGACCACCCGTCTGACCTGTCTCTGCCTGAATGGCCTGATGGACGACCTCTCAACCTCCTGCCTGACCGGCCCCGGATTGATGGATGGTCAATGTCAATGTCAATCTTATTTATAAAGTACATAAAAACAACCGAAGCCGACCAAAGTGCTGTAAATTAAAAAAATAAAAATAAACAGAGTAAAATGCATCTAGTGCCACTGAAACATAATAAAGTTAACAGTAAATACACAACAACAATAAAATCTGCTCAAAATTTGTTCTCAGACTCTGCGAGGATCAAAAGCCAAGTAAAACAGATGAGTCTTAAGCAAAGATTTTAAAGTCTCAACAGTCTGAGCGCTCTTTAAATTCTCAGGTAAACTGTTCCACAGCTTTGGAGCAGCAACCGCAAAAGCCCGATCACCTCTGGACTTCAGTTTGGATCTGGGGACATCTAAGAGGAACTGGTTGGTAGACCGGAGTGCTCTTACTGGAGTGTAGATGTTAATACGATCACATAAATATGACGGGCCAGACCTTTTAAGATTTTAATAACAAGCAATAAAATCTTAAAATCAATCCGATAGTGGACAAGGAGCCAGTGAAGAGAAGCCAGGACAGGGGTTATGTGTTCATATTTTTAGTTGATGTTAAAAGACGAGCTGCTGCGTTCTGGATAGATTGTAAACGATGCAAAGATGATTTGTCTAAACCAACATACAGGTAGTCCCCGATTTACGAGCGCTCTGATCTACGAGGTTCCAGACTTACGAGCTGGCGAATTTTTGGAAAAAACGCAAAAAATACTGAGTTTTCATGTGTTTTTTCACCACAGTTCGTTAGCTAAACATGTGGACACACGTTTCCGATCATTTTTATGCACTCATAAGCAGTTTTTTGATGAAAAACGAGTGTTTGTAGTCGCGCTAGCGAAACCGTTCCAATTTACGAGCGAAATTCCGGACTTACGAGAGACATGGCAACCGTTCCGAAATACGAGATTTCCGGTTTACGAGCGCCTCGTTGTAACGGATCTCGCTCGTAAATCGGGGACTACCTGTACAGTGAATTACAATAGTCCAAACGAGAGGTAATAAAAGCGTGAATCACCTTTTCAAGGACTCTGAAAGAGAGACAAGACTTCACCTTGGCAATGAGTCTTAGTTGGAAGAAATCGGATTTAACAACAGCATTTATCTGTTTGTCTAATTTAAAAGCACTATCAAAAATAACTCCCAGATTCCTGACATTGGAGTGGCTGTATGAAGCCAAAGGGCCAAGAACATTAATGGTGTTACATTTGCCAAAGCTGATGACTTCCGTTTTATTTTCATTTAGATTTAGAAAATTTTGTTTTAACCAGATTTTAATGTCACTTAGACAGTTCAATAGTGGATCCAGTGGAGTGACCCTGTCTGACTCAATTGGAAGACATAACTGGGTATCATCAAAAGCAGTGAAAATGAATGTTGTGTTTTCTAAAAATGGACCCCAAAGGCAACATGTACAAATTAAAAAGCAGTGGGCCTATAATAGACCCTTGAGGGACTCCACAGATCAGGGGAGCTGGAGATGAAGAACATTTCCCTAAGTGAACAGAAAAACTCCTGTCAGTCAGGTAGGATCTAAACCAGGATAAAACTGTGCCTTTGATACCAACCACCTGCTCCAGTCGTGACAGCAAGATGTTGTGGTCCACAGTATCAAAGGCAGCAGAAAGGTCTAAAAGTACTAAAACAGCAAAGCTTCCTGCGTCAACAGTTAAAAGAAGGTCTTGTATTGAACGCCTTTTTGATTTAAAAGAGCCGGAAAAGGGTAGCATGCCTTCTCCGGGTCGGGGAGGAGGTCCTGCCCCAAGTGGAGGAGTTTAAGTATCTCGGGGTCTTGTTCACGAATGAGGGAAAACTGGAGCGTGAGATCGATAGGCGGATAGGTGCAGTCCGCAGTGAAGCGGGCGCTGTACCGGTCTGTCGTGGTGAAGAGAGAGCTGAGTCAAAAGGCAAAGCTCTCAATTTACCGATCGATCTATGTTCCTACCCTCATCTATGGTCATGAGCTCTGGGTTATGACCGAAAGAACGAGATATCGGATACAAGCGGCTGAAATGAGTTTTCTCCGCAGGGTGTCTGGACTCTCCCTTAGAGATATTGGCAGTTGGCAGTTAAAAACCTCTTAAGTTGATTAAAAACAACTTTTGGTCTCCTGGCCTCCTGTCTGTCCTGCTCGCGCTTGAAGTACGGCCCATCGGACGAACTCTGGTCTCGCCGCCTGATCCGGCTCCTCTGGTCTCGCCGCCTGATCGGCTCCTCTGGTCTCGTCGCCTGCAGACCGCACGCCGGACTCGCCGCCTGCAGAACCCGACTCACCTGATGCCTCTTCGCCTGATGACTCCTCACCTGATACTTCTTCACCTGCAGACCACTAGCCGCCAGACGACTCCTCGCCTGCAGACCGCTCGTCGCCAGACGACTCCTCGCCGGACGACTCCTCACCTGCAGAACTCTATTCACTTGACGCCTCCCCGCCTGATGACTCTTCGCCTGATGACTCGTCGCCTACAGACCGCACGCCAGACTCGTCGCCTGCAGAACCCGACTCGCCTGATGCCTCTTAGCTTGATGACTCCTCGCCTGTCACCTCTTCGCCTGCAGACCACTCGCCGTCAGATGACTCCTCGCTGGACGACTCCTCACCTGCAGACTGCTCGCTGGATGACTCCTCGCCTGCAGATTGCTCGCCAGACAACTCCTTGCCTGCAGTCCGCTCGCCGTCGGACGACCATTCACCGGACGACTCCTCGCCGGACGACTCCTCGCCGGACGACTCCTCGCCGGACGACTCCTCGCCGGACGACTCCTTGCCGGACGACTCCTCGCCGGACGACTCCTCGCCTGCAGACCGCTTGCCGCCAGATGACTCCTCATCTGCAGACCGTTCACCGGACAACTCCTCGCCTGCAGACCACTTGCTGCCTGACGACTCCTGGCTTGCAGACCGCACGTCGGACTCGTCACCTGACTACTCCTCGCCCGTGACCTCCATCGAACGGTCTCTAGGCTGGCCGTCCGACGTGCTCCAGCCTGATGGACGGCCGTCCGATGTGCTCCAGCCTGACGGACTCTGCCTGATGGATGGTCAACTGACCGTCCTGACATTTTTTGTGCTAGTTGTGTTTAGTTTGTGTTCTGGTGTTTTTGTCCTTGTGTCTTTGTTTGGGCTCACCATCCTTGCAGTTTCTCCCTCCATCCACCTTAGTCTTTTGGGGGGGTTCTTGGGGATGCCAACGGGCGTCCTTGAGGGGGGTACTGTAGGGATGGCACCATCTAGTGGGCATCCCTTGTCTGTGCACACTTTTGTCGCCTCATTTGTTCAGACTGATTTTCTCTTTGTGTTCCCAGGTGTTTGTAATTACGTCCTGTCTTGTCTGTGTGTGTATATATAGTCTATCTGAGAGTCTTATACTTTGTCGTGTCATCGTTAGGTATCGTCTTGTCCTGTGCCGATCCTGTCTTGGTCTTGTCCTGATTTATCTCCCGTTGTAAGTTTATGCTGACACGTCAGCTCTTTAATTTCTTATTATTAAAGGCATTTATTTTTGTACCTGCCAAGTCTGATTTCCCTGCCTGTAATTATTGGGTTCGATTCTGTCCAACCTGAAAACCCTGACATCTGTATGTTTGAGTAAGAAGGCCTCCCCTAGTACACTCATCACACCATAAAAAGTGACACTCGTTAAATAGTCCAGTGAGCTGAACAGCAAAGCTGCAAGAAAAGTAGCGTTTGCTGGACTTCTTTAAACGAACTTCCAGCGTTCAGGTGAACATAAAACGTGCACGTGATGGAAAGAAAACAGTGTTCACGTACAGCCTTTGGTTGATGCCATGAATGGTGTTCTGCATGTTGTGGAGGTTGTTGGTCAGACCACGGATGGTGTCCTCCAGCTGCCGGATCCGGTCTGTGTCCCCTGAAAGTAAAGACAAAGGAAGAACAGCTGATGTGAGACTGAAATACAGAGCATACCTGTCAAGTCTCCCGTTTTGGCCGGGAAACTACCGGATTTTACCCCTCTTTCCCGTCATCATCCCGAATTATTATTTTCCCGGAAATTTCCCGTATTATAATATTATTAAAAAAATAAAAATAAACATTTCAGTGCCTCTGTCACTAGCCTCGCGAGAACTGCCACCTGCAGTAGCCTCGGTGGCAAATCTCGCAATGTTAGTGCTGGCAGCGGTCGGGAACAAACCCGGAAAAACACATCAGAGATAGATGAATGTAACGAGAGAGAAGGCGTCCCTGCCAAAAAAGTTAAGACTTCGTGTAAATATCTTGAAAAATGGGACAGCGAATTTAAAGAAGAGTAGGGTGGGGCACAATTACGCGTTTTGTAAGATTTGTAACTGCGACTTTAGTGTCTCTCATGGGGGAAGGAACGATGTCCGTCAGCATGAAAAATCGTCAAGCACAAACGCGGGCTAGAGGCAAGAATGTTCACAGCATTTCAATGTCAACAAAGGTAGGCCTATCAGATTGTGATCACATAACTGGTTTGTAAGTGGCAGATAGGTTTACAAGAAATCTAAAATAACTACCTATCTTAAAATGTAAGGGGTCCTAGACTTTGGTTGGGCTAGTGCAAGGGTCTGCAACCTGCGGCTCTGGAGCCACATGTGGCTCTTTGCTCCCTCTTTAGTGGCTCTTTCAAGCTTTGGCTAAAACTGACATAAAACTGAATTTTATTGGTGGTACAAACAACAAAAAAGAATGAATTCAAACAGATTTGATGCCATTTCTTTTACAAATATGTGAACACTGGAGCGAGTACAACAAGTAAAACATACTTTAATTTGATGCTTTATTTCTTTTCATGAAGAACTGTCTGCATAGTTTATATATTTTTTTATTTATTTAAAAACAGATAAACACTGAAAACTTCCCCTTTACAAGAATCTGGTCTTTTTCTTTAATAAATGTTAAAAAGCATTAGATATATTTTGCTTTATAGTGTGACCCTTACTAGCCACAAAATCCCCTCCAGCAAACCTAAAGTGGCCCATGGGCCACCAGTTGATAACCACAGTTGTAGCAGGTTGTTGCGGCTCTGTACACGTTTAATGGAGTGAACAACGGTGAAAAATGGCTCTTTTTATCGTAAAGGTTGCAGACCCCTGGGCTAGTGGGATGGCTCGGAGTACCCGGCAGAAAATTTCCCTTATTTATAAATCCAAAACGTGACAGGTATGATACAGAGGCGTGGACAAGTCTTCACCCCCTGGGGTCTTTCTCTTTTGTTGCCTTACAGCCTGGAATTTAATCATGTTCAGATTGATTAGAAGTAATGAGGTGACACAAAACACTCCAGAACTATGAACTATAATGACCCTGGTGGAGCTCAGCTCTTCTGCAGAGATGGTAGTATTTCTTCATAGCTCCACTATAAACTGGACTCGTGGTGGAGGGACAGAAAAATGAACATTTCATGCAGACAAAATTAAGGCAAACGGTTTGGAATTTGCTAAAAGACGCACTGGAACTCCCTACAACCTGTGGAGGAAAGTGCTGTGGTCAGACGAGACTAAAACTGAACCTGTCAATCAAACCAAACAGCTTTCATCTGCTACGATGAAGCACTGTGGTGGCAGCATCATGCTTAGGGGGCTTTTCGTCAGCTGGGACTGGGAAACTGCTCAGAGTTGAAGGATAAACAGTGCAAAGTTCAGATCTCCTGACCTGGTCCAGTCCAAGTCCAGGTCTCAGTGAGAACTTCTGGTTTGATGTAAAGATTGTAACATGAAGAGCTGAAGATGTTTGGTCATGAAACACGGACACAAATCCCTGGAGGTACTAGCTGCACAAAGTATTTCCTTTGTACTGAGGAGGTAAATACATACAGCATGCACACTCCATTTCCACTGTATAGAGTCCAAACCAGGGGTGCAAAGACTTTTTCATCATGCAGCTCCTTTTAAAATGACCAAGTCAAAGTGATCTATCTGCTAAAAGGCCCCGTTTACACAACAACCTCTGGAAACTTTAGTGTTTTTTTCAATGTTTATTGGGGGTAATAAACAAAAAACAAGCCGTTTACACAAAAACGCTGTATTTTCCATGACAGTCGGGTTGCCAGATAAGAAATGATGAACTATAGTACTGTGGCTTTAAAATTATAGTATTTTGACCTAAACTGTCATATGTGCTGAGTAATTTTTTTTTTTCATTTACCCTTTATTTATACAGATAGTCTCATTGAGCCACGAGAACTCATTTTCAAGAGAGACCTGTTTAGGGAGCAGATGGTGGGGGTTAAGGGCCTTGCTCAGGGGCCCAGAGTGGAGTGAATGAAGGTGGAGGCAGGTGTGGGTGTAAATTTTACATTACAACCCTGATGCCGAGCTGAGCTGCATCCCTTGTGCATGCAGTGTCTGCATGACAGGTAAGGCTCACAAAGACTTGGGCATACTTCACTCTGCCGAGGTCCGCGCGTACCTGAAGTAGATGCCCGCAAGCCATGTCTGAGCAAAGATCAATTTTTACGGCCGCGTACTCGGTGTCGCACAGTAAACTGCCCGGCGATGGACTGTTTTGTATGCAACACCAATGTACAGTATTATTCCCCTTCTTCATTCCTGGTCTGGTTCAATGGCCTTTTCTTTTTTATTATTGTTTTTTTTCCCAAAAGGCAAGCGATCTCTTCCTCCTCCGTTGACGCCATGACTGAAATGGTGAGAAATGAAGGAATTTGTCACGAGCGAATTAAAATCAGGTCCAGTGTGGCTGCCATTGTTAGCTCAGGTTGAACCTCATTTGTAGAAGGCAATGCTTCCAACTTGGAAGCGTTGAAGATTTTGAGCTAACCAACAACATTAGCTTGGAAGTTCCAAGCTAATGTTGTTGGTTAGCTCAAAATCTTCCTCCTCATTTCTAGCTTTAAAAAAACCATTTCCAACTGAAATGGATGGTGCCGCTTCCTGTCTGCTCTCATTTATTCCATTGTCGGTGTCATTCGTGCACTTCTTGTTTTTTTTGGAAAAAAGTCTGAATATCCATGATACACGGACAATGGTGAGCGTGGCTGTTTCTGTTTGAAAACAGCTAGTTTGCGCATTAAGTCAGTGACCCGCCCCCCTCGAACTGTAGTTGGCTAGAATGTTGCCTTGGCTTCATTGATTGGTTGAATTGTATGACTGACAAACAGAGATAGGAAAAATAGAAAGATGTACACTCAGAGATTAAAAACAAACAAACAAAAAACTTCCCGTCCAGTCAGGGGGGGCACAGCTGACTCTGTGGGGGGGCAATGTCCCTCAATGCCCGCCCATGCAGCCGGGCCTGGCTCCAGCATCAACGTGTGGCATGGAGGCTGCACAGTTGCAGAGAGGAAAGCTCTACAGAGAGTGGTGAAGGCTGCACAGAAGATGTTGGAGTCAGTCTCCCCACCATCACAGACATTTACACCTCCAGATGCAGGAAAAGAGCCACCTGCATCATGAAAGACCCACTCACCCAGCACACACACTCTTTGCCCCACTCCCTTCAGGACGGAGGTTGAGGAGCATTAAGTGTAGAACCACTAGACTGAGGAACAGCTTCTACCCTGAGGCTGTTAGACTCATGAATAAATAACCAGAATAATCACTGTGAAATATCACATCATGTTGCTGCTGATCTGTTTCATGTTGCTGTGTTCATTGTGCACATCTGCTCACACAGGTGCTGTCTGGAGTAATGGTTTTCTATGATATTAGTGATGTGTGTATTTTTTATTTAGTGTATTTTAACTTGATGTTTTTCTTAGTTCATATCTTAGATGTTATTATTGTTCTTCTTTTACATTTTATTGTTGGATGTAACTGGACCCTGTGGGAGGGTCTGGAGATTTCCTGGTGGCCTGGTCTGATGTGTGACTGCAGGGCCAGTGCTCCCTGTTTTTTTTTTTTTTACAAAGTAGAACTTTTTTATTAACAACATATAAACACAGAACGCCACTGCTGCTTGCTGCCAGCTCTCTCTTTTTTTTTTGCAACCTGTCAATCAATCCAATGGGCGTGTCAGCAAATGACCAATCGTCGAACCCAATTTGTCCCGAACATAAACACCTGTTGCCTGCAGAGCTGGTCTGCAGCCGACCAGGCATGAAGTCTCAATCATCTTCGGACAGAGCGAGCAGTGTCCGTGCGGCTGACGGTACACCAAGTCTGTGGGAGCCTTTAGGCCAAACTGGTGAACACACCAACATCTCTTTGGAGCCTGGATTTTATTAATTTAGCTCCTTCATGCTGAAAAAGGGTGAGAAGCACAAAAACTCTTTGTTCTCTGCTATTTATTATAACTGTTGTCAGAGCAGAAACACTTTGGACTGCAGCCACCTGCAGTGTGCATGTGCCACTTCATACTTGGAGCATTTCACAACTCTGTGAGGGGTTCCCCTGAAAATCTCCACTTTGAGACCTGGATTCAGAAACCTTCAGTTTCAGAGAATGAGGCTGTCGTCTGTAAATGAATGGTCAAACGTTTCACGTTGTGTAAACGTGGCCTCAGACCGGCTGCTCTGTCTGTCAATCAAGTGAAAATTTCATAGATGGATGAGAGGCTGATGTCTATTTTTAATTCAATTCAGTTTATTTATATAGTTCCAAGTCACAACAGAAATCATCTCAGGGCACTGAACAGAAACATTCATATATACAGTATATATAAAGTAAGTTAATAACATTATTTATTTATTATTTATCTTTAGTATTTTTTAACGCCATGCCATCTACCCAGAATACCTTTGAGATCGACTGGTAGATGGCCATCGACATGTTGGGCACCCCTAAATGATGTGAACACGAGCCGTGCTCAGCAGGAAACAGACTGGTGGATTCACAAGCAGCACACTCGTCTCTTCTCCACATCTGCAAACATCTAAACATTTTTCCCTCCTCTCAGCAGCAGTTGAAGGCGAGCCCACAGCCATGATGAAGGCTCCCTGACTAATAACGTCTGTCATCTTCAGAAGAATTGTTTATAAAAGATAAAAAATGTTAGTTACCTTCCCCTGTGTTGTAACCAGTCAGCGTGGTCTGAATTTGGCCCCCGTTGCTCCGTGTGTCAGGGGTCCCCTGAGGCCCCTGGTGGCAGTCTTCACCTGAGTAACCATGGCAACACTTCCACTCCATCTCTGTCACCATCTTGTAGGCCACCTTGTACCTTGGCCTCCTGTACGTCCGGTAACTGACAGGAGAGACAAAGATGTCCCGTCATCGTTTCAATCAAACAAAAAACAAACAAACAAACTTTGTTTTCACTTTGTAGTTTAGTCTAATTCAAGATGGCTGACTGACCTTAGCCAACACATAAACAGTGATAATGTTATCATTTTTATACATGGAATTGTATTTTGGTGTGGCTAGGCCCTCGGTCAACTGCCGACCCGTTTAACTTTCAAATAGTTTTTTCCTGCTAACATACTTATACAAAAAAAGCACTCCAGAAAGCTAGACCTTTATATTATTCATCTTTAATTTATGAAAATAAAAATAATCCCAGGTTATTTTTTAGTACCAAAGCTAGTCTAATGAAAACTCTTATCTTTGTTGATTCATGTATGCCTTGAACAATTAACAGTGATGAGTTCACGAGAATCTTCTTGAATAAAATAGTTTCAATTAGAGAGAAAATTCAAACCAACATTCCTAGTATCACCTCTGGTTCTGTGTCAAATGAGACAACTTTAAAAATGTCACTAAACCCGATATATGTTTGGACAGTTTTTTCCTGTTGAACTCTCTGAATTGTCAAAAATAATAGCTTCGTCCAAACCATCCACATGTCTGCTAGATCTCATCCCAACCAGACACATTTCCCTTAATTAATACCCACAACTTGGATCTGTTTACCGGTAATTGTTTTTAATAAACGGTTATGTTCCACAGAGCTTTAAGATTGCTGTAATTAAACCATTACTTAAGAAAGATATCCTTGACTCAGGAATCCTAGCCAATTATAGACCTATATCTAATCTAACTTCCATCTAAAAAATTCTAGGAAAAAATAGTTGCTGGTCATTTACATGATCATCTGCAAAGAAATAATATATTTGAAGAGTTTCAGTCAGGGTTTAGAACTCACCACAGCACTGAATCTGCACTAGTGAAAGTTACTAATGATATTCTCATGGCCTCTGACAATGGACAAGTGTCTACACTGGTCCTGTTAGATCTCAGTGCTGCATTTGATACAGTTGATCATAATATTCTATTACAGAGACTTGAATATAATCTTGGAATTACAGAAATGGCTCTAAATTGGATTTAATCATATCTATCTGATAGATTCCCTGATGCATGCTCAATAATACAGGTAGAAAAATCTAAAAAAGCTAAGTCTGGTTCTCTGGACATTCAAAAAACAAAACAAAACAAAGCAAGAAAATTGTAGAAACGTTTTGTCTTGCGTCCGAAAGACTTCCTCAGTCTGAGGTGCTGTATTCAGCTCAGTCTTATAAATAGCACCCTCTCACAGTGGATCAACCAGTTTGCTGATGACAGCTGAAACCAGCTGCTCACATGATCAAGGAGGACCATCAGCCTAACAATGGATCGTTAGCACCCTGATGGTTGTTTGCTATTCACAGAGGGCTGAGTGATACTAGCAATAACAGCATTGTAAGAGGGGGACAGTTGAACCCGGAGGCCTCCACCTCTGTTTAATGATGGACGGTTTCTTTTCACAAAGATGGCCTCCTTTACTCCTCTCTCAAACCATTGTTCCTCTCTATCAAGGATGTGAACATCTTCATCCCTGAAAGAGTGACCTCTGACCTGGAGATGAGTGTAGACCACAGAGTCCTGACCTGATGATGTTGATCTTCTGTGCTGGGCCATCCTTTTGGCCAGTGGCTGTTTAGTTTCCCCGATATAAGACTGATCACAGCCCTCCTGACACTGAACAGCATACACAATATTACTCTGTTTGTGCCGGGGGACTGGATCTTTGGGATGAACCAGTCTTTGTCGTAATGTATTTTGGGGTTTGAAGGGTTATGACACTGTTTTATACACCTTTTACTGATTTCATATGCTCCGGAAATGTTACTGTTTGATTAAACTATTCTCTCTGGACTTTAGACAAACACGAATTACATGGTTTACTATTTCATTCAGCTTAGGAGCCCAAATGTTCATATAACCATAAACTAAATCAAGTAGTTTCTTTTCATCCAGTGCAGGTAATACACTTACTACTTCTGGTTGACACGTAACATTACAGATACACTCTGTGAAACAACGTATGACACTAATTATAACTTTAAGAGAACACAACATGAATTGAATCTTCATACATATTGGAGCTCACATATAGAGACACATTTACATATTAGATTAATGACACACACACAGCTAGAAATCATTAGCGATCAATTAGTGTAGTTGCCCACAGTCTGCTAAAATTCTACTAATAACACAGCAAACTAAGAGTTTGCAAACTGCACAAGACTAGGTCAGTGCAGCAACCTTGAACACCATGGTAACGAGCTAGAAGCAGCTAGTCTAATCTTGAAACATCCAATTGGAACACGACAAGATGCAAATATCAGAAGAACACACTATCAGCGGGAGCACTTTTGAGGGAACACCGCGGAGGAAGGTTCTGTATTTCTGCTCCCATTTATATGCATATAAATGTATTTTATGTCTGTACTCTGATTAAATTGTAACCCTTATGCCTGTCATAATAAATTCTTTTTTATATAAATACTCTCTCTCTCCTTGGAGCACGTCTATAAGAGTTCAGGACTCTTCAAATGGTGACCACCGACGTTCAGGAGGGGGAGACAGGAGACGGAGCAGCTTCTGGCAACCTGCAGAGTTGGGCCTCATAGATGAAGGTAAGACGTGCCTCTTTGGTTTAAACCACAAAACGTCTGTTTGGCCATAAATAAATTTTAGTCATCTCTGCATTTGGCCAGGACTGTCTCGTGATAAAGACAGTGACAGTTTGTTAAGCTAAATATATCCTTTCTGGCCATTTCTGACAGCTGGGTTCGGTTTAATCAGACGCTGTGAGCTTCGTCCCGAACCGGAAGTGGGCTCTCGGAACCACTCGGGACCGTTCGGCCGGGTTCGGGCCGAGCCGCGTGTGTGGGGCGCGTGTTCGTTGGATTTGGTTTCATGTGTGTCGTCTGTACGTCGTTAATATTTTATTACTTACTTTTTGGGGGACAAACGTGTTCGGTTCGGGTCGTGGGTAGCACTTTGCGACCACTTGTTTCACGGGGCGGATCTGCTCCGTCCCTTGAGTAGTGGACATCGCAGAGGCTTGTTTCATTGGCTCGGTCGGAATAACGTTTCCGGGTACGTTCGATTATCAGTAGCTGGAATCGGCGGTCCGTCTTGTTTGCACGTATGTACGTTTAGGAATTTCCCGGTTCCGATGCGTCACTGCGTGAGTAGACGGCCGTTGCCGCTTGTTTGATATCGTAACGTTTTCCCGATGCCCGGTGTCAAGTCAAGGGGACACACCGGAAGTCACTGGGAGAGTGAACCTCCGTGTCGGTGTTTCTCGGGAACTCACCGAAGTCACGTGGGACATGAAAAACTCATCTCCCAGGGGCACGGCGGTGGCGCGCCAGGAGTATTCCTGACGAGGTGGTACTGTCTCAGGGATTCTGGGAATCCTAGCTGCGCTTAACGTCAGCGGGCCAACTTGGTGCACTGGGAAAGAGACGTCATTAGGCAGTTACGACCTGGGAGGTGCGGACTGAATCGATGAGGATTCAGTGAGTCGATGAGGACTCTGTGGCCAACACGACCCAAATTTGCATTCGGTCCGGGACCGGAAGTGCGTGTTGGCTCTCGTTTTTACTTCGTTTTATTAAGTGTTTTGTTTTGTTCGTGCTGCGTTGGTAATAAAAAAGGGGGAATGTGTTTTGTGAAATTATGTTTCACTGTGCGAGTATAAGTTGTTCTTAATTGTTTGTGTCGACTCAAGAGTGTTCTGTGATTTTTTTTGTTGTTGTGTTTTTCTGGCAACCAGGAGTAAAATAGGAAACAGGGTTAATGTATAGAACAGTATGGATATACTCTTCACACTCAGAGGAATAACTGAATAGGATTTTAAGAACTTAAATTAGACTTGTGATATGGTTCATTACAGCTTCTTTTTGGAGGAATGAAAATAGGAAGAACTGTTTTAAGAACTTGAATTAGACTTTTAAGTTATATAGGCATGTTTATAGGTCACAACGAAAATAATTTGAAGATAATTGAACAAAAATCTTGAACAATCTCTGAGATGGAAAATGATAGATAAAATTTTAGTCAACAAACCCCACATTATAAGGACTATATAGTTACTTACAGTACAGATAAAAATTAAAGATTAAAAACTAGGACAAGCCATCTGAGGATTAAATAATCACTACTGTACCGACAGACACAGGCAGCAGATAATGCAGAAATGCAAAAAAAAATAATAATAATAATTGAGGCGCTGAGGTTAGAACATAGTTTTATTTAGATAATTTGATATATTAACAAACGTAGTCTCCACCTCCTCAGTACAGTACTGTAGTTGGTGCTGTTTCCTGAAACACAAAATAAACATAGCATTAAAACAGTTTACATTCTCCATTTTAACAGGATTAAATAACTTTCTACAGCGTGATTAGATTAGTGGCACTGTTGCACAATTAGGAATAAAATGTGGGTGAATTGATAAATAGAAATTCAGCTCTGAACGGGAAGGCCACAAGACTTGTACAGTTTTCTGACTAAACAAATAAAATATTAAATAAAATATTTGCGGACAGTTCGAAACAAATTGATTAGCGCCGAATGAACCGTTACGGTTTGAGGGATCGATCGAGAAAGCTTTTGGCATAATATCTCAATAATTTTAGGTTATAACACTGAAACAAACGGGAAATTTGGAAATTACAGTGGGACCTCCCGTTAGCATAGCATGGGCTGTCCGACAGCGGACATTTTATAGCTTTGTAACGGTAGACAGCTCACGTCGGATTCGCTTAAACAAAGCATACAGTGGCGCGTCGTGTAGAAAAACGATATTGACTTTAAATAATCCAAATTTAGTTTTCGTGGACGAACTTAGCAGCTAACAGCAAAGCTAACGAGCATTAGGCCCGACATGGTTCACGAGGCATCGTCCTTATAATTTGTGTATAGGCCGTCGGGATGTGGAACCGAACGTATCATACTTGTATTTTCTCATATATAAGAAACAGGGAAATTTGATTACCGATTGGGAAGACGTTCTTTTGTGCTCCAGTGAATGTACACGTCTTGTGAGCGTTGACCAGAAGGAGGCAGGAGGGACGCAAACACACAGTCGTTTCCTGTACAGCCTGAGTATTAGGGGGACCCCTAATGGACGAGAAAAGGTACTGCAGACAGAAGCGTAATAATTTCTAGAGAAACCAAACACAGGTCGGAGTCACTTTTATTTGTAAATTAATTTAGTTATCCAGTTGGGTTATTCGTTCTGAAACATTTAATAAAAGTAAAAAGGATGCAGGTACAGATTTTAATAACTGTTTGGAGTCAGATGAATAAAATAAGAGAATAGGAGGGGCTGACAACCTCTCTCTCCTGAAACGTGCACAACACAAACATTTAATTAAATAGGCACACATTGGAGGTATTAACACGTAGCACAATGGAAGTTAAGTTTGATATTGGCTTGTATGAATTATGGACATTAAAAGCAACAAGATGACAGATTGGGGTTTGAAGAATAAATAATAATAATAAAAAGGGAATAGCCCTCACAAACAGGTCCTGAATAAACACATCTTTATTTGAATCGATATTTTTCTATTGAGGACAAAGAGTGAATCGCAATTTATAACAAATGGAGGATTGGACTTTAAAAAATCGACTAATAGTTCTATACCTGGAACAACAGGCCAAAATGAACAAGCCCATATTTTGACTTTGAATAAATGAGCCACTGAGCTTAACAATTTCAAATTGACAATTTAGGAGGGCATCCCGCGGTGCAGTTTAGACATGAAAATTATACACAATACATAAATAAATCCAAAGAGAGGGCAGATCTTAGAGGGCTCAAGGAATTGGCTAATTCTCAAATATACTAGGAATGGGGTATTAGAAAACAATACCTGATACAGTATTTTCTGAAATAAAAGTGGGCTTCAATATTTTTGGTTTCAGGTTAAACTGATGATTTCACTTTTAGGTAAACTAATGTTTTGGATCTGTTGTGCAGATCAGATTAAAAGATGCCTCTGTCGAAGGATCCATAATAAAGCTCGCTAACAGAAAATTAATTTGATCCTGGTCTGTAATGATTTTTATTTTTTTCTATTTTTTGTAGTAGCCTCACCGGACAGAGTGCGTGGAACGGGAAAAGTGAGTCTGATGGATCCCACCACATGTTTGCAGAACACATGGTCGTACATGCATTAGGGTAGGGACTATATCCAAAACACATGCAGCATCTGACTTTTGAATCTCAGCTACTGTGGTTATTGATCGGATCGGATCAGATTTAATATGAGGTGTGTCCAGAACTGGCTCACCGTGACTTCAATGAGAACAACATGGCTGGACTCATATGCAGCCCTGCTCAAAGAACTTTCAAGGGGCTTATACCAGACCAAATGAAATCAAGGCACTAAATGCACACTGGACTGTCAACCAAGATAAAGACTGTCCACAAAGACTTTCAGCCAAGCAGAAACAAAGACTTTGTCAAAGAACTGTCAAAACATGGTCATCAAGCACAAATGGCCGGAACATGCCGTCCGGATTTGAGGGCGTCCGAGACGGGAAAATCAGCTCAGTGACATCACACTGGAGACTGGTACAAGACACGGCTGAATACATTCTCCAAAAGAAAAAGATGAGGAGAACGGTCCTGAAGTCACCCATTTCAGCAGTCCGGCGAAGGCCGCACCCCCATATTGATCTGTGAGGATCTGTCAATGATCTTAGTATAAGGGATCAAAACTACAGTTGCTATGATAAATTTTTAAATGAAACACATATGCACATTTAGGACCTGCCAACGCGGGCCTCATGAATTCTTAGTTAGACTGTACTTATGTGGGTCTGTCGAGTACTTTTTCTAGTTCCTGTACCTCTGTGGTGAAGCTTAAAGAAAGCAAGGGAAATGATCCCAGCTCCTGATCCTAGAACGGGTTAAAACATGTATTTTTTGGCAGATTAAATTGGCTTATCCACATACATTCATACAATTTTTTAGAGCTGAAGAGAGGGTAGCAGGTGTCCTTCGCAGAGTGCATGATGGGAGTCTGATTTGCAACGACAGATACACTTGAGTAAATAATTCTAATCTTGTGGAAAGTGGTGATACTTCAGATCACCTTTAGCCATATGGGTTTTGGAACCCAAATTAGAGGTGGCAATTGGCCGGGCCTTGGGGAAACATTTTTCTGGAATCCTGAGTAGAGAATGGTAAATTTAAACACTGTTTCCAATTTGACAACCAAATAACTTGTGCGTGCAGACTTCAGGATTGAAACAAGGGAAGAGTGAACGTTTCATAAGGAGGAGAGGTTGACACAGGTTCCTAAAAATAAAAATATGACAAATGTTCCTAAACATAGAGAGGTTGAAATTGGTTCCTAAATAATAACTAGGATGGTTGAAATTGGTCCCTAAAATAACTAGATTGTAAATGTTTCCTAAAAACAACTAGGTTGAAAAATGTTCCTAGAAATAACTAATTAACTAATAGATGGTAAATGCATGCTAGTATACAAAGCGTAATAAGAATTACTGATAAATTGGCGTTATAAACAAAATCCACTTGCGTCGATATTGAGGCGGCATCGGTCGTGAACGTTTATTTTCTTTCATCAGGGCATGGAGGAAGGAGTTAGGAGTCACCCATATAGCAGGAAACGTCTTAAAGGTTCATTTACGTGAACCACATTGACATTTGTATATGAGCAATTAACCACCATTTTTTTCCTCTGTGAACTGTGTGTTAAGCAGATCTCTATGGGGGACGCCCCTGGGAAATGTTTCCTGGCCTGCAGGCTCAACCACTCAGATCTGAAGTGGAACTGATCAGAGGTTGTTTAGAAATATGGTGATTCTGTAGATTTGTACACAGCTGACTTAACTGGACGACATGTGACTTAGTGACTCAGGAAGGTGTGTAGAACCACAGGTGTACAATGTTTTGTGAATTCCGTATTTCCGCCGCATGCTGTTACTTTTTGTGTGTAATTTCTGCTATAAGCTGAGTGAAAAGGTACAGTATTTTTTGTAAGTATGCGCCACTTCAAACTACTCATAATTAACCCTAATGAAGATTAAGTCTCTCCCAAACACAACTAACATGCATGATTCATTCTTTGTACTACTGATTTATGATTTATTGGGTGTTGTTTGCTGTGGACATGATTCTGCTCATTATAGGTGATTCCTGGAAATACTTCAGCTGCAGGGGTGAGGATGGAACTCTATTTTTGTTTTATTGCACATTTCCGTGTACAAATTTTAATATAACAGTGTAGAAATTGGCTTACATTGGTAAAATTTAACTTTCATATAACAGTGTAGAAATTGGCTTACATTTGTAAAATTTAACTTATCAACACCATTATAAGTGGGTTTACAGACGGACAATAGCATGGTGTAATCGTTGGGAGAGTAATTTAACTCACATGGAGTTACCCACGTTCAGGCCTTCTCTCAGATGAGTGAATTGGGTTAAACCAAGGAGGCCCTGTGTTAGTCTAACAATTTGAAGCTTGTGGTCTAGAGTTCCTCAACAGACTCCAAAGGAGGCGAGACCAGACGGTCCTGGTCAGTACGGGCCATATGAGGTCACCAAACGCACATCCCAGACAGTGCGTGGTAATGCCAGGGGATCCACACGGTTCCATCTCAGTGAAGTGCTGCAGCCAAAGGGTCCCACCATCCTCTGAACCCGTTCAAGGCGGCCCTGGTGGAGCATCAGGGCTAGAGTGCTCCCCATTGCATCGGGAGCAGGTTGGGTGCACGTCGAACGAGTGGTGCAGGTTCTTCATCCATGATCCAGCGGTGCATCTTCGTCCCTGAAGTGATCCAGTGTCGTTTGGGGTTTTCCTTTCTTACTTCCGGTGGAGGAAGTGAAACGTGGAAGACACGTCATTCAGTGTTTTGGGCATGCAGTTTCCTGTGGAAGTGATCTGGTCCTGAGGAGGTGATCTGCGTCTTGAGATAAAGCATCCTGAAATTTCTATGTTGTAACCTTCTGAGGGAAGGGGGCTACAGCGGTCGTGCAGAGTGTCGCAGGTGGAGGCATCCATCACTCTGCGCAGCAAGAGGAGCCAAGGAGGGAAGATTATCCATCCTGTTGGGTTGGGGCAGTTGCTTGCCAGTGGATCGGGGAAATTGGACGAAGTACCGGCTGGTTTATTATCTTGAGCAATCTGCAGCCCACAAAGGGGTGGTGACGTGTCAACATCTCAGCTGCCGTTGAAGGAGGGCGGCATTCAGAAAGATCTAAGAAGAACAAAACTCAGCGTGTTTTTATTAAATCAAAAGGACTAAAACGGTGTTTAAATTTTAAAGGTGTTTCTGCTCTCTTGAATTCTTAAAAGCATCATTATTTGGGGTACCGGTAAATCAGTTAAATTTAAACTTTAAATCTCACAGTTTAATGATCATACATTTATAATTACATTTTAGCAATTAACTCAGATTATTAATCTTAGTCTTACCTTTTAAGAACTTGGAGTTGATTTAGGGGTCAACTATTTGCCGCTATATTTTAACTTTTATTCACATTCAACATTTTTCCTACTTTCCTAAGGTTAGAGGTCAAGTTCAGAACACATCAACACATAGTTTTACTTACAGCCAGGTCTAATTTTTAAGGGATTGGGTTACATTCTCCACTTTCAGGCTTTACCTTTACGGTGGACGGGTTGAAATTTGATTCACAATTTACAATCTTAAGGTTTGAACAATAAAACGTTTAAGGGTTTTTCTCAATTTCAAGGTTTAGGGTTTCAATCTGGTTTAAAAGTTCATTAGGAGTATGGTGTGTTGCTAACTTTCTGTTGCAGGTCCTGATCCGGTGATTACTATGTAAACAAAAAAAACAAAAAAAAGAGGAGAAAGAAGATTTTGTAAACTTTGAGTGTATTGGGTTGCATTAATGTGTTTGGGCTTTTAACAATGATTTTTCTTGCATTTTATTACCGTTTCAGGTTTCCCATTTTTCAACTGCATACTGATTTTGGGGTTCATTCAAATTTTCAACTGCATATTGATTATGGGGTTCATTCAAATCTGTTCACGACTGTTCATCATGGCTAATGGGCATAACAGGATTCTCATAACAGGGTGTGTGATGGTGAGGCTGAAGGCTTCAATCATTCTGCTGTTAGTGTTTTGCTGTGTTATGCCAGGTCATCCTAGAGGTCGTCCGTCATCCATCCGAGGGACATGGGGGATGTTCCCAAGGTTTGAGCGTGGTCTGGTTGTGGTGAATTGTACAGGCTGTTTATAATCTTTAAACTTTTTGGTTTACTTCTTGCGCTTTGAAGTTGATCCCAGCTTTTACTATTTAGGACTATTCATATTTTCTTCAGCTTTGATGAGTTTTATGCTTTTTGGGTAATTTCAATACATCTTAGGCTCAAGGAGGGTTAGGGGCTGAGTCTTCTTTTACTGTCTTAAGGGCGCTTTTACAGCATTAAAGGGTTTGTTTTATTTTAATTTACTGTTGAGGGGCTTTCAGGTTTAATCTTATTCTTTACTATTTTTGAGGGTTGATTCTTCTTTTTCTTTTGACTTTTCACCCTTCAATTGCAGCACCTACAGGTCTGAGGATGAGTGTCAGCGTGTAAGTGTCGGGACAGACTGGGGGACCACATGCGGGCCAAAAGTGGGTGGTGGGGTCGCAGGTGTCTTAGTCTGCTCCCGGGGCTGGTCGTGAGTTTGCTTGAGGGTTTAGATATTGTAGTGTGTTGTAGATTTTTTGGGTGCTTTAGGTTTTAGCGTTTTTGGAGTCAGATGGAGGTTGGGTTAGGATGTGGTGGTTGTATTTTTTTGGATTTTGGTGGTGATTGTTTCTGATGTCAGATGGGGTGTTTGTAGCTGTGTTTCATAGGTTTTTGGGTGTTGGAGTTGTGTTGGTGGGTGTTGGTTTGGGGGTCTCTTTTGGGGGTTCCGGATGGAGTCCTACAGGTTGTTTTGACCTATCTTCGATTGGTCAAGAGAGGGAATGAAGGGTTATGACACTGTTTTATACACCTTTTACTGATTTCATATGCTCAGGAAATGTTACTGTTTGATTAAACTATTCTCTCTGGACTTTAGACAAACACGAATTACATGGTTTACTATTTCATTCAGCTTAGGAGCCCAAATGTTCATATAACCATAAACTAAATCAAGTAGTTTCTTTTCATCCAGTGCAGGTAATACACTTACTACTTCTGGTTGACACGTAACATTACAGATACACTCTGTGAAACAACGTATGACACTAATTATAACTTTAAGAGAACACAACATGAATTGAATCTTCATACATATTGGAGCTCACATATAGAGACACATTTACATATTAGATTAATGACACACACACAGCTAGAAATCATTAGCGATCAATTAGTGTAGTTGCCCACAGTCTGCTAAAATTCTACTAATAACACAGCAAACTAAGAGTTTGCAAACTGCACAAGACTAGGTCAGTGCAGCAACCTTGAACACCATGGTAACGAGCTAGAAGCAGCTAGTCTAATCTTGAAACATCCAATTGGAACACGACAAGATGCAAATATCAGAAGAACACACTATCAGCGGGGTGAGCACTTTTGAGGGAACACCGCGGAGGAAGGTTCTGTATTTCTGCTCCCATTTATATGCATATAAATGTATTTTATGTCTGTACTCTGATTAAATTGTAACCCTTATGCCTGTCATAATAAATTCTTTTTTATATAAATACTCTCTCTCTCCTTGGAGCACGTCTATAAGAGTTCAGGACTCTTCAGGTTTAAAAGCCACTGGGACATTGTGTTTAGAAAATAAACGTCTCAATGTCTCTGAAACTCCCGCAACATACGGAATGACCACTGGTCTGGGTCTGGGTTCCTTCTTTTCACCTGATGGCTGGCTGGAGTCCTGTTTGGGTTTCTTCTCTGCTTTGAGGAAGGCCCAGTTAGGATATCCACATTGCTCTAGAGCAGTGGTTCTTAACCTGGGTTCGACCGAACCCCAGGGGTTCGATGAGCCGGTCTCAGGGGTTCGGCGGAGCCTCTGCCCAGGATTTAAAGACACACTTGTGTAAACACCGGTGTGACCGGTGATGCCAGATAGAGTCCCACCTGCCCAAAGCACTCTCTACTGCAAAAGTCAGAAGGAAAATTGCGGTGAACCACCCAATCTGGCAACACTGGTGACGCCTGCAGATTCAGTGCTGATGCGGAAATTTAGCGCGTGTGTTTTTTTTTCACAATATTTTACAAACTACGGTAAATATGTCGAGCAAAAAAAGAAAGTGGTTGGACGAATATGTCCAACATGGATTCACGTGTGTCACGGAACGGGATGGAAGTCAGCGTCCTATCTGCATGATCTGCAATGCCAAGTTGAGCAACTCTAGTCTTGCACCGGCAAAACTAAAGGAACACTTCATAAAGATGCATACGGGGAACACAAGAACATAACGCTTGCTGAATTCAAGGTGAAACGAGCCAGATATGATGAACCCCTCCTTTGTAATATATAGCTTATTTCTGCGTTTCAGCTTTTTCTGCTACTATTTGTTTCTATGCTAATTTTAGCTTTTTAAGTTAATTCCACATTTAATGCTCTTATTTCAAAAAAATTCAGCCTAATTCAGCAAAAATGTGCTCTCTCAACTTCATTCTGGTGATGCTTCTTTCTGCTATTTTAGCTACTTTTCAGCTGAATTTTTTTTTCTAATTTTAGATTTTCTTCAGATAATTTCCACATTTTTGTGCTAATTTCTGCTTCTTTCAGCCTAATTGGGCAATTTATATTCTTTTTGCTTTCTTCTGCTAATTTAAGCTTATTCTACCTTTTCAGCAACATTTTTTTTAGTAATTTTTTTCTGGTTTAAGGTAAATTAAATTGTTTGTGGTAATTTCTGACACTTTCAGCCTAATTACCTTTTTTTGGTTAATTTCAAGGTGAAACAAGCCAGATATGATGAAAGGGCCACTCTGCCTGCTCTTGGATTTGTACCTGTTAGCAAACCGATCCTCGCAGCATCGTACTAAGTTGCTTATTTGATCGCAAAGCAGGGTAAGCCACACTCCATCTGTGAAACTCTCATAAAACCAGCTGCATTAAAGATGGCAAATCTGCTACTCGGAACAGCAGCTGAAGATAAATTATCCCAAATTCCTCTTTCAAATGACACCATCAGCGACAGAATAAAGCACATGAGTAAAGACATCTTGGCTCAAATAGTTGCAGATCTAATTTCAAGTTCTGAAAAATTCGAACTGGTCTCCCAGAAACAACAGCAGAAGTCACACTGATTTGCTGTTATGTAATGTGAGCAATGCTTTACTTTGGCCCCAAAAGAGTATTTTGTGTATTCAAAACAACAAAATACAAAAAAAAAAAGCACTGTGTTGGTTTTGTTCTTTGTTCTTTGAGCAAGGTGATGTTGTAGAATTTGAAAAATTTTTTTTCCATATTTTATATATTACAAAAGAGGGGTTCGGTGAGTGGGCATATGAAACTGGAGGGTTCGGTAGCTCAAAAAAGGTTAAGAACCACTGCTCTAGAGCCTGTCTTGTGTGTGATTTCTCCTTCTGCTTGACTCCTGAGTTAGTGGAGACGCTGTCTGCTCTGTGATACAGAGTCCTGATAACTCCTAACTTGTGCTCCAGAGGGTGATGGGAGTCAAACTGTAAATACTGGTCTGTGTGAGTGGGTTTGCGGTACACCTCACATGGGCGTAGCCAGAATTTTATGGGGGGCGGTTCGTTTTAAATAAGAAGTTGACCAACCCATACTGATGTGCCTGGATAGGTCAATGGATATAACGTTTGCCTTCAATCCCAAAGCTCATGGGTTCAAGTCCTGATGGTACAACATTTTTTTTTTTTCATTCATTCCAGATTAAAAAAGCACAAGAAAACTATTTACAAAACAGCAAGAAATAAAACTATGCATTAAATGAAAGGAATCAGACGAAGAAAATAATCTTATCTGCCCCTTCTCAAACTATTTTTTTTTAAACACTCTTTTATTGGATAAAAAAAGAAGAATGTGTTAACCACAGGCATATTAACTACTTTTTTTATCCAATAAAAGACAAATGTAAAATTAGTTGTTTGAATCGAGTGTTTGAAAAAAAAATTAGTTTGAGAAGGGGCAGATAAGATTATTTTCTTCTTCTGCTTCTCAAACTAATTTTTTTTTTCAAACACTCGATTCAAACAACTAATTTTACATTTGTCGTTTATTGGATAAAAAAAGGTAGTTAATATGCCTGTGGTTAACACATTCTTCTT